>QLOO01008749.1:0-41583 GCA_003313855.1 Suillus sp. MG131
ATTGCTATTGCACTGCCCCGGAAGTCAAACATGATTATAGTAGTAGTGGGTAATTTCTGAGCGCGTAAAATCAAAAGACATATACTCTAAGTAGCAGAGTCGTCAATCAAACAAAATTGTGAAGAGCGTTCGTACATATGGATATCATTCAGTGAGAGAAATCAGATATTCCCAAGCAGATGAGGAAATGAAGAAAGTAGAAGAAAAAACATAGAAGTACATTGTAGACTAAGAAAACACCACAGCAAGAAGCGTCCTGTAAGTGAACTAAGGCGAGGAGTGTTGCCCTTCGTGCAGCTCTGATGAAGCATCACCAAGAGTGAAGGGCAACTCAGGGTCGAACCCAAATGCGCCAGCATCAAAAGTCTGCCAGATAGAGTCTGGTTCACCACCTACTGAGTAACCATGTGAATTGTAGTTGCGAATATAATCAAGCCCCAGGAACGGTAGTCCAGGAGCAGCGAACGAAGCGGTGGGTGGGGTGGTTGAAAGACCCGAGTATCCTTGTTCTGAAGAGTACCACGGAGTATCCGTATTGGATTGTGGTTCAAAATTACCAAATGGATGGGAACTGCTTTGCGAAGGAGATGGGTACAAATCAGTCCCACGAGGTTCGACTGTGTTAGAGTCCCACTGGTGTGTGCTCGAAGTGACAAGGGGACTGTGATGCATGCTATAATCATATGGTGATGATACATGCAGAGGAGAGAGGGGGGGTCCAGAATATCCATATGGCGGAGACCCTATGACATTTGGGCTGCCCTCTTGCTGCTGTGGGGTCTCGAGTGTGGATATGGACGGTGAGGGGAGGTTCACGGACGCTGGAGAGCTATGGGGGCTGGGTTTCGAGGGCTGTGGGGTGGAGAAGGCACTTTGGTAGCTCAAGCTCGGACCTGCAAGTCCCTCGCTCTCGTCGTGGCCCCGCTTGCGCGATGTAGACCTGTTGCGTTGCGCTGTAGACCGTCACACATCAGTAAAGATCATTCGAGAACTGATGCCTACTTACATTCAACACGATAAGGGGGTGAAGTCAACGGACGTCGAGTGGAAGCGGGATCTCGCGATCGGCTGATCTTCCGTGGCTTGCTCTTGATAGGTCTATTGACAGTTGTAATTTGCCCAGGTGACGACACAAGCGATTGCCTTCGTTCAAGCATAGCAGGTGCAACAGGAGGCGGCATTGGCATCATCTGAGACTGTCTAGTATCGCCACTGCCATTCCTGATTGCTGCTTCTGCGGTATTTGTCAACTCTGCGAGTAGCTCCTTGCATTTGCGAGCTCCGGGCCAGTGTCCTTCCCAGGACTCGAGTGCCGTCAAACAACTCTTGGCCTCATCCATAGCAGCAGCAGCAGCTCTTGCATCAGAGCAGTGCATGGCATAGAGAAGGACGATGACAGCGGAGCTAAAAAGATGCTGGATGAAGAAGGCAAGGTGGTGCGATGGTGGAACGACATTGTTGATAGATGGAGCTAGTCGTATACAGGAGCGGGCAGATGAAACAGCTCTTGCTGTGGACTTGGGTAGTACGGGCTGGTCACGCCTGACCGGCAAAAAATTGCGATGCAGCGTGGTCAGTACGGAATAATAATGACTGCAAAGCACCGCGCCCATAGAGACTTGTTTGTCTGTGACCGCCTCGTTCCGGAACGTGGCAGGAAGGTCATTGCACCACTTGTTAAGCTCGCCGTCAAGCTCCTCTACGGAACGCTGAAGTTCTATGCGTCTCTCTTGATCGACGACATCTTTACAGTTATCGATGGCATAGACCTGCCGCAGAACCCGTCCCGCAATTTGGTACAAGGTTGTCAAAGCGATAGCGCCAGTCATGAGCGACGGATATTTTTGCGGGAGGTTAACTCCAGCGAAATAATCTGCTAAGTTTTCATCGTCGACCGCAACAGGTATCTCGACGTCGCAGTCTGAGTCTTCAATACCAAGTGGGCGGCCGAGAGCAAGAGCGAGCATGCGATCCAAGCAGTACACGCTCCACCATATTTTTCGGCGAGTCTCTTTGTCAGTGGTAGAGATCGCAAGACGGCGCGGAGATCGCTGCAGTAAGGATTAATCTAGTAGCACGTACATCGAAAATGAGCAGTGCTTACGTGTAGACCTAAGTCTTGAGCAGTTCGCACTGCTTGTCCCACGAGTAACCAGGCCTGCGGAAGACAGTTGACGGAACACAGGAACGAAGACATGAGAATGAAGCATTGGACGTGAGACACCTGAATAGATGCGTGACTGATATAGTGCAATATAAGAGCTCTGGCGGGGTTTATCGTTAGGGAGGACGTCAAGTTTCCATGGCGGCCAGTGGCGTACCTCTCATAGTAAATCATCCCCGAGCCGCCATCATCTGGATGTTCGCAAGTCAGACGGGGATCGTTGACTAGGTGTGCTGCACAGGCGAACACTGCGAAGACCACGGAGATGAAGGAAGCCTCTGCTTGAATAAAATCAATATCATCACGCTTAGCCATTAAATGCTTGTATCTTGGCATGAACGAGGGTTTATCAAGAATAGGCATCAGAAAATGAAGACGCTCGAAGTAGGTTTCCACCTTGACGCGATTTAGTTAGATAGGACTGATGATTCAGGAAAGTGCACTGACCAGCTTATCGCAAAGGTCCTCGTCTGGGTATTCGACCTCTTCTGGGCCTGGGAGAGCATGAACCTTCCCAAAGAAGACAGAGGCTGGGAAATATAGTTTATTGACACTGGGGCCAGGCGCGCGTGGGTCTTCCTCCATTGGGGAGACTCGGTGGAGCGGAGATGTCGTGAGAGTACGGAAGGATTGTATGAGAGACATTGTAGAAGAGCCACCTATCCAGCGCATGTGGCCGTGCTCGTCCAGGGCGAGCTGTCCGAGATATTCGGAGACATCGTCTTCCACTTTGATTGTCGAAGATTCTGGGGTAGAGACGTTGCTGTGGGTATCCGCAATAGCCTTCGATGACATTGCTTGGAGCACAGTGGAAGCTGGAAATCCTTCACTACCTCCAGTTGAGGTTCCAGCAACGCCAGGCAGGTTCAAGGATGGTCCCAGTTGTTCAAGCACAGGGGTAATCTGAGAGAACAACGACTCCATGTGCAAGAGACGCGCTTCGAGTTCCTGGACATAGCTGTTGGGACGATGAGTTAAAGGGAGGGAGGAATAGTATAGGAACATCTACTGTCTGCTTAAAGCCGCTCTGTCCTTTGTCTGAAGCCAAGTGCACTGCGATCCAGACGACTGGCACTGAGAGCAAGTGGGCTCACAGCCGTCGCACTTGATTTTCTTACGTCTGCGATCGGCGCGATTAGTTCTTGTTGGGGAACAAAAATGAGATTTAGAGCTCGATCGACTTGCCTACAACTTTCACATGCCCTCCAGACTCTGCGCCGCTGAAGCTGTATTGGTTTTGCGCCAGCATCAGTGGGAAGAGGATCGTCCTCGATGCGTTTCTTCTTCGATTGGTGCGTCATTGAGTAAAAATCGTCGTGCTGTACCATACGCTCAGGAGAAGCGTGGTGTACTGCCAGCAATTGCCCTTGTGGTCGGACGGCCGCAAGATATCTTCGGAAGGTGGTCGACGGGTCGGGCCGATACCACGGATGACTAAGTTGATTCATAGGCTGTGCTAGGACGCCGAGTCAGAGTCTTGACTTTGTTGCACTGGTAGTGTATACGTCACACTGAAACGAGGACCCACCGTGCAGGCTTGCACCAAACAGACACAGGTCGGGAGTAGGTTCGGAGCGGAATTCTTGGTCACTCCTCTGACAACGCTTGGTCATCTTTATACCTCTTGTTTTCGGAAATGAATCTCATAGAAAGTTTTCCTGTGGACCAACCGCATCCACAACTTTCTCTCGAGTCTTCTCGGGACGTCTTTGAACCCGAGCCCGTTGGAGACGGCACGCTTCATAGCACTAATTTGAGTTGGGTTTATTCATCAGGTCCATACTTTTCCGAGCGAGTAAAGGCATTGCTCAACTTACTAATTGACTGTTAATCGATAGCACAGGACTTCTGGTAGCTCTTGAGCATCTCTTGGGGTTCAAGTTCTTGTCCCCCGATCATCTCATTGCGGTTGAAAACATTTGGAAAATCGAAATGGAGTAATTTCCAGTAATTTTGTGCCTCGTATGTTGTCATTCCATCTCGCATCCGGCAACATATCTCGGATATGGACCTGATCCATACTCAAACGCTCTCAGGTCTATTAAGGGACCATGCAGGACCATGCTGCGCCATACAATTATGACATGTTCTAGCGCACGGATTGTCTCTTGGGGTTAAATTTTCTTCTGGAAGAGCTCATCAGTGGTCCGGAATGCAATTCTCCCCGAGAACAAACACCATTATTCACTTTTTAATGGTAAATGATCGACTATATGTGACGTGACGAGCAATGGAAGGGGATGAAGTACAAGAATGATGGTCTAACCCGCTCTCGTTGCGTACGTCTCAAGTTTAATATTCTCTGCTCTTCACAATCTGGTTTCTAGGCAGAATTCTTTCATTCCCTATGTTCGGCCTCTGTGATGTTTCTCCCGAATATATGGACTCGACAGGGTTGAGAGTGGATTGGATATTACATCCACTCTTCCTCGAGAATGTCATATATTCCAAGCTTCGGATAATATTCAATAGAAATATAGGGTCGTCCTGGACCGGTTACATCTACGGCAGTATCCCCAAACAATACTTTCATAAGTGCGACGCGCATACTTCCGAATCTACGGTTGCATTTGAGGTGTACGCTCGCCTCTTACGATTGACTAAAGCTTCTAGCCAGCGTTTGTCTTTGCTGTCCGCCGGAACTTCCTCGGAATCTGTGAAGAGCACGGCCGCCTATAGTTCGGGCAAACGTTGAGATACGTGATTGGACCCCAACTGTGGTATCGTCGCCTCAAGTGATCACACTGTGCTTCTGCCACTCCATCCTTCTCGACTATTTGAGTTCGCCGATCAATTCGACGTAAGTTCTTGCCCTCGCAGACGTGGCTTGTGAGTCAAGGTCTGCTCGCTATCACTACATGCTGTGAATTCTACTGCAAGTATGTGTTCGTACGACATCCCTTCCCTTCATTTACCATATATGGTGTCTCCGACAAAGTTGTTCTTGACTCGTCTTGCCAACCAACGCATGCAACATATGACTTGTACGCCGTGTGACCATGTGGCCCTTGTGGAGGCTCACGACCCATCCGTTGTCAGGCCTTAACAAGACTCGGCGGTGCCCCCAAGCCCATTGCGGGTCCAATATTGATGTGACTTACCAACTCGAGCCACTGAGCGCCTGTTAGGCTTCCGATTTCACGCTCGCATATATCTTCACATCATGATCGACTTGCATTCTGCCCTGTCAAGTTTCGACTTCGCAACGTGAATATGCTCCTATGTGTTCGCATGCCGCGAAATTGGCGCATACCATGCGCAGCCTCAACTGCTGTACGAGTATTTGGAGTCGCTTGCACTCTGGATCCCCCAGCAAATCGTCTAGTCAACAGCACACACATCTTGTGCATGGAGCCTTTTCAAGTTTTGGGCCTTTATTCAGCGTCAATGGGACCCGTGAAATGAGGAACATTGCGGAGTGGCTCACGGGGGATCTGCAGCACGTTATTGCTGAAGCGCTGATTCCCGATCGTTACTAGTTGTGTTCACTCAGTGACTCACTCCATCAAAAGAAGGGTTACTACAAAAACTCTTCCATTCTGATTCCAGTGTATAATCCTATCTGTGGAGACTGTCTGGACCTCATTTTAATTATAGTGTGTACGACCAATTCTACTGCGGAAGGAAGCAAGCAAAAGGTATCAAACTAACCAGGTACGCTCCATGTACTTGCCCGCCTTTCACAAGTTCCCCGTCAAGTCCCGTAATACAATATATCAAAAATGATCCCTATTGCGTGCATCTAAAAAGTTAAACCAGCGCAGGGTTGGGACACGCCCTGAGCTTTTAGCCAAACTCCCGACGTGGTCGTATGGAGTTGACCTTACTTGACATCCCGGTTACAGCGTTAAACTGCCCCAAACAGTGGTGCTTCTCACAACTCCATATGGACATGATAAAGCAATGCCAAGCCACTTGCCGAGTGGCATATCATGCCCAAATTTTACACGAGGCGCAGCTGTTCGACGGTGACTCTCGGTGACTCCACAGTCACGAGTTCAGTCGGCGTATACTGCTATCCAATCTGATGCTCATTAAGGGGTTTGTGAGAGTTGTGCACGAGGCACCCTTCCCGACGCGTCCCGTCGTCCTGCGGGAGCTTTTGAAACAATGTCACAGCTTAAAGGTGTCCCATACAGCCAGAATGGAAGGTAGCGAAGCAATTCATTTTGTTCAGAAACAAATCATACTTATGGACAACATCGGAGGCAAACTAGGAAACCAAGGCACTCACAAATTTGATCACCCTGGACTTCCGTCATTCATATAATGTGGGTGGCAGGTGCATATCGACTGTAGAACAAGGCAACGTGTTTCCTGTGCGAAAATATCGCCATTCCACATCAATGACAGAGACATATGTAGCATTGCATCTTAAAAAGCATTTGAGTGGAAAGCAGTCCATGTCGTGGGCGCATGACGCTCATAGAGCAGACGAGGAACGCCACCTCAACCGGGTTCTGAACTTACTGGAAAAGTCACGAAGATGAGGATAATAAAGCTTCCTTGCAGAGCTTACCCACATATTTGTAGAACAGATGCCATTTCGCTCGCCGGCCGTAACGCAGTAATGACAGTGAATCGAGAGAAGCCATGCAAACGTCCCGAGGACAATATATGACAAGACACGTGAGAGGCGCAGGACCCATAGCTGCAGTGTTGCCTAGAGGGGAACAGCATCGAGCGAGGCGATAACTGCCTTAACGTTAATGCACGCCATCAGAACGAGGCATCTTCATGGCATTGCACTGGGATGCAAGAATCACTTTCCAGACTGTCCGAAGACTTGATCACAGCGCCATGAAGGATTGTTTCTTCGTGTTGGGTGTTGAAAGTATAATGCGTCATCTCGGCTTTGCATATGATAGACAGCCTCAGGAAAGTTTCAGAGAAGAGTAATGGTTACGGTGGCCATTGACACTAGCGATGAGAACAAGTGAGACGTAAAAACGGGAAATATGTGTACTGCGAGAAATACCCACGAAGAACTCTCCACAGCCTGGTGTACTCATGAGGAGTTGTAGCATAATTGAATACTTGAGTGCTTAGTACTAGTTGATCGGAGATCATGCCAAGGCATGAAAGCTGTTTGCCCATATTTGGCACGGCGTATTAGTGGCCATGAAACTTTCGTCCTTGCCACAAGTACTACTGTCATGGCCGATATTGACGCGACGCAAACACCCACTGTGGAGGGTGTGGACCCTATAATTGATGACGGCGACGAATTTGAATCGAAGGTTCGCTTTCTCGTCTCATAGATCTCAACGTCTCAAACTTTGTCTACCAGGAAATTCAACTTATGAAGCAACGGGTCGAAGAAATGGAACGTGAAGCCAAAAAACTGAGGGAGTTACAGGCAGCTGCAGAGTCAGCAAACGGGGGATCTGCTATTGAGGCGGACCAAGGTGTTCCGATGGAGACTGAGGAAGACAAGTCCATCGCCGACGGCCGGAGCGTGTTTGTTGGCAATGTGCGACTACTTGTGCCTTCTACCTCGGCAATAAGTTTGTTCATGTTATTATTTTTATCTAGGTGGACTATGGGGCAACCCCAGAAGAAATCCAAGCGCACTTCCAGGCTTGCGGCACGATCAATCGTGTAACTATTCTCTGTGACAAGTTCACCGGACACCCTAAAGGGTACGTGGGTTTTTCCTTCCAACGCCCACTTTCGTCTTAGTTCTTTGCTCACAGGTTCGCCTATGTCGAATTTGCCGAGCTCGAACACATAGATGCAGCATTAGCTATGGACAATTCCCTATTCCGCGGACGATTAATAAAAGTGCTTGTGATGCTTTCCGAGCACCAGTATGTAATCTAATTATTGTCATTACAGGTAACTACAAAGCGGACTAATGTTCCCGGGTTCAACCGGGGGAGAGGGCGGGGAGGCGGTGGTTATCGTGGTGGATACCGAGGTGGTCACCGTGGAGGGTACGGGTACAGCCCCTATAGAGCACGCGGCAGGTGAGCATATTACAATACATTCCATGCGCCAAGCTAAGCGAGAATTACAGGGGGCGCGGGCGTGGATTCTAATCATAAAACTGAGAACCTTGACGCGCACAGCGCGTGCGCGGCCCTTCGTATCCTGTACGTCAGCTGTCCTCTGTCCTTGCGTGCAATGTGGAAACCAGGCTGTGCGACTTACGAATCGACGTTTGCTACGCTCTGTATCTTGTTTTCTCGCTATGTATTATTTACATACTCTGCTTGCTCTACAATGCAACTATCGATAATTACCATGCGGGACACTGGCCCGGCGTTTGCCGGTCATAATCTACGAAACTTCAACGTTGACATTGAATCACTAGTATAACTATTACTATGTCCTCAAAATCTTTTGGAACATTCATCAGACATTTGTCGAGCAATACTGCGGCATATCCTTTCTCAAAGGCTGTCATACTTCCGCCGCCGCCAGTAATACCTGCTTCCCAGGTGGAGGCTTTGCGTCAAGGAAAAGGCATAATGGCTTACTTGCAAAAAAGTCTCCCACATCCTACAAAACAACAATGGCTTGCTACATGGTTTGCCAGAAGACATCCGGACCGACTTCTTCCAGGTTCGGTACTGTCGGTCAGTCTCGAGCATGCACCTACTACGTTCTCCGGAGTTCTACTGTCCATACGACGGCGGGGTCCTGATACATCTTTTACCCTGCGAAATGTCATACAACGGACAGGCGTGGAAATGCAGTTCTTTGTGAACTCGCCGCATGTGAAGGATATCAAAATTTTGCAGAGAGCTGGCGGCGGAGGTGGAAAGGAGGGAAGGCGGCAGCGAAGGGCCAAATTATTCTTCCTCAGAGACACACCAGATAAGATGACTGCTATCTCTGCAGGTGTGAAGGCCTGAACATGGTAGGTGTGTTATGTTTTCAGTTTGCTTCGTGGCTGATTTCCTCTGGTATTTCAAATTTCAGTGTCCACGCCCGCTCGCCAGATTACCGTCTGGGCATCTACTAATTTGACTGCGGCTGTACCCTGTGCGAATCGCACATCGTCGCTGATTTTTCTATTCAGAAAGGAACTCTGGGGGGTGGTTCGTGGATACAGGATGGAGCAAATGGGTCGATGCTATTAATACTGAATTTCGTTGCATACTCCGCTACATTAACTTGTTTTTCATACCCGAGCTTCCAGTATTTCATCAGTGAAGGTTACTTGAGCTGTGACTTTTTATTTCCGTGAGCAACGCCCATAACGTCTGGTACAGCACCTTCAGTCAGGCGACGAGAGATATCAGGTTTGCTAGCCGCCCGTCACGTCACCCAATTGGGGAGCGTCGCGTGCTAAGGGGACACCATTCTCTGCAACTGCACTGCATCATCCACAGGCAGTTTGACTAGCCTCATTGTTCCAGCATGCCTCGAGAACATCGTTCTATGCGTAACCTTACTATATCGCCGAAGCGCACATCCTCTCCCGGCCCTCCCTCACCCACGTTTTCAGACGCGACACACGCTTCTGCCATGAATTTTGGTGCAGACGGTCCTGAGAAGATCATTACTCGAGCCAACCTCAAAGTTAGCTTGCAGTCTTATGACGACGTGCGTTCCTCTTCAACACGTTATCAGAGTTCAGAAGAGTCTGATACATGACGGGTTTCTACGCAGCTCATGAATGCAAGCGCAAATTATCGTACTGCTTTACTCCATATGTCGAAAGTGACTTTTGCATTCGCAGATGCTTTGGAGAAGTGCTCAGGGTATGTTCCAACTTTCAATACCAAGTGGGAAAATGGGGCTCATTCTTGCAGTTTGAAGGGGCCTACGTACGAAGCAGGCACAAGACTACAGGCTGCCTCAGGACTCCATCATCTCATTGGTAACCATTGGCATGTTCTCGTACGAATGACCCTTGTTCCTCCTTACTTCAATTCTTATACTTTTGAATAGGCGGAGACACTTGATAAGAGCTTCGAGAAACCATTGCGGCAACATTTGGACACATACCGAACGATCGTAAACGTACGCAGCCCCTGCGCAGCCTCATGTCGGACCCTTTCACATATCATTGTCACAGGAGCGCTCCGCATCATATGAGAAAGCTCTTCGCGAAAAGAGTGAAATTATTCGCCAAACAGAAATGAGTAACATGAATAAAAAGCAGCGAAGTGGGTCCCTTCTTCCGGTCTTCTCGGTCCTTGAGTGACGCCCTATCCAGACCTGCAAAGCTTCCGTGAAGCCCTTGCGGTCCTCCAGCGCCAAGTGGATGACCTAGATGGTCTCAAGGCACAACACTACCAAGAAATAATGGAGCACGAGGAAGAAGTCTGGGACGTGGTGCAAGGCAAGGTATGAGTATTGACAAATGCATCATACCTTTGCGTAAAATGCTGACCTGTTCGGTTCCAGGTCTGCGTAGCCGTTCGCTCGACTATGGATGTGTTTGACAGGTTCACGAATAAGGCGTAAGTCATATTAAGACCCTATAAATTACCATTACTCAAAGCTTATCCCCGCCTTGTAGATCGGATTCTATCTTGGAAGCGATGCTCCAGTCTGTTCCAGACCCTTTTGATTCGTATGGACCTCCTCAAGCGGAGGACCAGATCTTCACCATTCTTCCTCCGCTGGCCGTAATGGCCAATGCACCCTCGCCCTCGCCGAGTCCATTGGCTATCACACCACCACCCCCAAATTCCGACGTACCCCCAGCGATCATTAATAATTCTTGGGCTCCAAATGGGGGCTTCTTCGCCACAACTTCAGAATGGGCTGATTCTGTCTCCCCTTCTTCAACACCTACCCGGTCGGCATCACCCTCTGCCCAACTTAAGCGTCGTCAGTCACATCCGCCGAGCATTGCACATCACGCACGGAAGGCGGAGTCTAAGCTTCGAAGTGTTCTTTCAGTGATTGATGAGACACACGTCCGTCATTCGAGTGACCCTATCGATGCAGCTCTCTCAGAATCCCAGGCTTCACCCCCCGATATACACGGAGGGACTGTCGAACCTGATACGAGTTGGGAGTCGTTTACCTATGGCGCATCACCATATCCTTCCGTCACGGATGATGCCACTCCAGTTCAGTCCACATTAGTCGATTCGACGATGAGACATTCTACTCAGACTAACATTGGGGAATCTGACCTCAATCACAACCCCCAGTTGCCACAGTCAGATGAAACACATTCACACGTGTCTAGTAATTGCGTATTATAATTTTTGATTTTTGCGTTTACAATGAGGTTATGATCATTTATGTAGTGCACAACGGAGGACATTGATATCTTTTTCACGATGTGGTCATGGTTACGATAATCATCTGATTAGCTTGTGCTAAAAGTACCGAGACATGCTTCAACAACGTGCGGGTTGGACACCATACTGATATAGCATCTCTTCGTTGATGGCCGCCGGACTCCTGAAAAGTAGATCTGTGCCTGCGCCAGTTTTTGGGAAAGCTATGACATCCCGAATGGTTGGCGTCTTGCAAAGGATAGCCATCAGTCGATCGAAGCCTAGATCGGAGTTTTTGTCAGCTTTTGGTGCGCAAGTTACAGAAACTTTGAATGGTCTACCGAGAGCGATTCCGCCATGAGGGGGTGCACCGCATTTGAGGGCATGCAGAAGATGATCAAACGACGACTTCTCAGCATCACTCAGCTATAAAAAAACACGACTGAGTGGGACAAAGTATAGCACGACAGGGACGAGACAGAATCGAACCTGCAAAACCTGGGAAAAGATGTACTCTTGCATCACAGCATCGTGTACCCTAACCGACCCTCCGCCAATCTCAACACCATTTAGAACTAGGTCGTAATGTTGTCCCCGAACCTGAAAAGTAAAGTCGAAACCAAGGATAAGCTACTGGCGCGGAGGACTTCTGCGAAACCGAATTAGCACGAACCTGATCAATATGGCCTGCGTACATAGCTTCTATATCTTGCCACATCGGCGCTGTGAAAGGGTGATGTGTACTGCTCCATCTCCCGCGAGCCAAGAACTCCTTGTCAGGATCAGCGCGAGTGAATAGTGGAAACTCGGTGACCCATAGGAAGTGAGGAATCGCGTGAGGTACGTAATCACCTACAAACGGCATGAACGCCTCTCCGCTACAATAGTAGACAGCACATACCGCGGGCAAATGCCAACTCAGATATTCGTGTTCGGAGGCGACCCAGAGCAGTGGACCCGCCCTATCCACATGTAAACATATGGATTGGAAGCACCGGGGACAATATGGACGCACCTCGGGAATTTTACGACGACGAGAAAGCCATACGGTATCGCCGCTACTGACTCCTAACGTCTTATTCAGAAGGACATGCTCCTCGCTGCTCAGCTTCAAATTGATAAACCGGTTATCACACAACCAATTTAGCACATTACTATCGGTGATCACAGAGCGGCTCTATAAACTGATTATGTGAAATTATCAATACTGATCAAGTGACAACTGACGACATTCGGTTCGTTTTCGTAGTTACATTCTTGACTCGCCCGCAAGAACGAGCTGCTTTGGGATGTCGGACGAAGAATGATAGCCTCAAGAATGTCCCCGAGGTCATCAAACGACGCCTGAGCATGAATTGGTAGCGAGGGCGTAATGTCCTGGATCTGGTATAGCAGTGTGAGCGTTATTCAATGCACAAGCACAGTCTATACAACCTCCAGATCGATCCGAGTGTCGGGTTTGTCTGAACCATACTAAACGATCATTAATATGACCAAATTACAATGTCCCTCGATCGGTAAATGACTAGCTTACACGTGCCATTGCTTCGTTGTAGGTGATCACCCGGAACGAGCTCGGAAGTGTGATTTCTTCAACTTTCTGCCATATGCGTCGAACAAGGCTTTCGATTACGGCGCGAACCTCGTGGCCTCCGATTCGCCATGCATTAGATGAGAAAAGATTTGAATCCACACCCCATGAGACAAATGCCATTTCAAGATCGATTTGCGTGAACTCGGGTTGTCTGTCCTTCCGACCATCTTCATCGCGGAAGCACTTGGCTATTTGAAAATATTTGTCAACAGCTCCAGAACAAATAAGCAGCTGTTTTGGTTGCTGTGGTGACTGGGGAAGAGCATAGAATAGGGGGGTAAGTTTTCCATCATGCTGTGCAGTTGATTGGCCGACGCGAGACGGGACCAAAAACTCTCTTGCACCTTCTGGCGTCGACTTCAAAAGCAGTGGAGTCTCCACTTCAAGAAAGCCTAGGAATGATTGTGATCTCAGGACATTTGACGGATATCAAGAGCACGCACCATCGTCATGCAGAGTATCCCGGATTATTCTAGCAACATGACTTCTTTTTCTGATGTTGTCCGCAAGGGCAGTCCTGCGAAGATCAAGATATCTAAAACGTGCTCTAAGGTCTTCATTGACCTGTTATTGATGTCATTAATAGTGGACGAACTCCGCGTCACCCCGCATACCAATGTCTGATTGTCCGACGGTATGAATGGCATGTTGCGATGCGCAGGATTGAGAAGAGTAAAGTTATTTACTTGGACCTCGATCTGTCCAGTGCCTTCCTTGATGATACATTGGATGAGCGCCTAGAACAATGAGAAGGCCCTACTAACATCACGGCGAGACTGTTCTGGTCTTACGAGGACTTGACCCTCGATCGCAATAGTGGACTCTACAGGAAGTTCGGACAACGCGGTCAGATGAGCATTGGCATGCCCCTTGCGTACAACCAATTGGGTCGTTCCAGAAGAATCTTTGATGGGAAAGAAGGACAGCGTCTTTGACACTTTGCTTTATTTAGCAAAAGTAAGCAAAATGAAGGGAGAACAGATCCAAAAGGTAATCACCGCTCAGGAAGCAACCAACCAGTCAACGTGACGTGGATGCCAGCGTGCACGGGAGTAAGCTCTCCACACGTATGAGTCCGTTTTGGATACGGAGCTGATAATGATGCACGAGTGAGTGTTGTGTTGAAAGCGGGAGAATCGCGTGAGGAACACGATATTTTGCTGACCAGAACAAGCATCGCCTCGCGTTTGAACGTGCCTCCTCAAGTTTGAGTTCCATAAAGCACGAGATCGAAGATAGTGCGACTTCCTGAAATCTAAAACTTGTTTCGTGAATGGTGACATTGATGGAAAGTCCCCCTAGACTGCGCCGCATCAGAGAGCAGCAACAGTGCTTTATGCCAAGTTCGCAACTTACGTAATTAACGGTAAAGATAATTTTCCGTACTCATCGCTTGGGGGTTTTGCTTGCTGGCATTACCCACCACCTCGTTTCCCTTTTATTTTTAAGTAATTTCATTCAAATCTAAGCTTACATCTCAATGTCATCCTCTATCCATGGACTTTCTCAGTCTGACTAGTTCAGTTCGCTTGTGTTCCTTTTCCCTTCACACGGCGGCAATCACTCAAAAATAATATTCTGTCCAGTGCCTGCGCGCCCGAGGCTCACCTTTATAAGAGGTCCCGCGTTCAGCTCGGGTTGCATTAAGCACCCATGTCCATGCACAGCCTACCAGTCGAGCTTCTCAGTAGTGTCGCACAGTATCTCTCTTCTTCTTCTCTCGCTGCTCTTGCTCAGACTTGCTCCACTCTCTGTCCAGTGGCACAGCGCGTCCTCTACTGTAGTGTATCGGCTTCCGCCTGGTCGCAAAACTTATGTGTCATTGACACTCTTGCGAAGAAACCGCATGTCGCGCGTTTCGTGCGGTCCTTTTACATTGCTATTGATTCGCTTGCTCCCGTCTTCCTCGCCTATTATCGCCAACTCGCTAAAGCCATTCTTAATATGTCAGAGTTAACCTCTCTTACTCTCCTCGTGGATTCGAGCGTGAGCTGGGTGTTGAAGGAAGCGTCTAGTCGTGTTCACTTCCCCCACTTGCTTCAGTTCACCTGCTCCTTTTCTTTCGATGAAAACGTCGCCCGGTTCCTTGATAGGACCCCGTCACTTCTTGAGCTTGAAGTAGATTCTATCCCTACCGTATTCACGCCCAACTCCCCGCCTTCTTACCTTGCTCCAACTTCTATTCCCCAACTGGAACAGTTCATTGGCTCATCTCGCACAGCCGAATTAATTGTTCCCGGCCGTCCGGTGAGGAGCATTCATCTGAACGGCGGAGGTCTTACGGAGGATAATATTCCTCTGCTTGCCCGCTCAACTGTCCCTGTAGTCATTCTGGGGGTCGTTACAAATGCACCTCCCGTGCCCTTCTTGCAAACGCTGCACAGGCATGTGCCTCACTTGGTCTATTTGCGAGTGATGTCAACCAAGGACATCTTCATGGCTCCTACTGCCGTAAGTCGTCATAGCGTTTCAATAGTAGCGCTCAGGAATCTTAATTTCCGCGGTACAGGAATTCTACGAGCAAGTGGCTGGCATTCTGACATCTTTCACAGAGCTCAACGCATTCGAGCTCTCTGGGATGCACTGGGGCTCTCAGGCAAAGCAAAATGATGGCACAAAGAGGGTTTGGCAATCAGCGCCCTTTCAAACTAGGATCAATCCTGAGGATGACCTACTTTTTAGTTCAGAAATCTTCCTTGCATATTGATCTCACTTAGACGCATACTTTTAGAGATTAATCTTCCAGGTAATTATATCGATTGTGCAGTACACTCGTTTCCGTCACCCCAAAATGAATCCACGTAGTAGTCTAACATATAGCATTTATTCCTAGTACATCCCTAATATGATAAAGATGTCTAGTTGTCTAGCTCATTTCTTCAATCGCACGATTTACAAATGATACAGCATCGTAGCAAACGAGACACCCTTCACTCAGTTCTGATATGCTCGTTCCCCGCCCTCCAATGAACTTTGCAGCGAAGCCGACATAATTAGGTCCGCATTGTGGCAGTTCAAATTTCAAGAACTGCCATCCTCTCGCAGGTTCGCCATCGACAGTCACTTTTTCCTCCACAACATCATATTCTATCCTTCTGAAATCAAAGCCGAGGCCAATCCCGAGAGCCTTGGTGTAAGCCTCTTTCAAGGTCCATATCCAATAAAACCTGCGAATTGCCTCTTGCTCAGTGACATCAGCAAGAATTAAACCCTTCTCTCGAGTCGTGAGCTTTCGGTGATAAGGCGAGGGAATGAGCGCAGCCCGAAGATACGAAGCACGGACGTTTCACCTGACTGTCGACGATGTCAACAAATTCAGTAAAAGTGGTCCGCGGAGGAATTTTGAGTTTCATGACATCAACTCCTATATTGAAGGCAGGAGGTCCCAAGTCGCCCGTTCCGAATGCCATGGCTATGACGCCTTCATCATGAGTCACGTTGAAAGCCAAGGGAGGGTTTATTCCAGGAGTTGTCTGAGCAGAGAATCAATACAAGACGAGGGCGATTATCTTGCAAAAACATACACAGTACGGCTTCCCCGTGTCGGTTGCAGCAAAGGTTATGGCATCTTGAGGCACGCCCCGCTTCTTGAGTAAGACTCTGGGAAGGAGATTGCCAATGAGCGATCCTTGGATAAAAGATCAAGCGTCAGTGTGGGTGGTGCCAGTGTATGACCTGCAGAGTTGCATACGTACGACAAGCGTCTTCGCGGCGATGAAACTTGGTGATCTTGGCCTGCGCTGTCTGATCGACTAGGGGCAATGCGCTGCGATAAAGCTAATCGGATGTATGAGGCGATCAGAACGACAGCGTAAACGACATGGCACGCACGGAATCTGGGAATTCGGACGGGTCGTATATGACATTCCAAACTTGCATGAGTGATATAGATTACTAGATACTTATCCAGTTGCAGACACATTGTCAACGGAAGCGCCACGGTAACACCATGCCCGGAAGCAACCGGGTTAGCAACAGCGACACAGGATTGTTTTCATAGTACCTCTAGTACTATTCCAGGGATGACGATCCAATTTGTGACCTTTGGGATGTTTATCATCGATGAATTTTCCTTTGCAGACGAGCAAGGGAAACCTACCGGAGAGACGGTGGCACCCCAGGGAAGCTAGTTACAGATTCATCATGCTGCTGTCAACATCCTCACGCCATATATCATAATAGATCGGAGGCGGAGGAACATATGCTACTATTGGTGCTCGCATTTGGTCAGCGATAACGGGTTGTTGTGTTGTATAACTTGAATGGTCTTGCAGGTTGCCTCCTGATGCCCTTGGGATGATTATCGATCGGGGAAACGATTTCCCTCAGGACATCCAGGATCGGTTACTGACATACGGTTCTGACATATGGCACTTTCGTGACGACTTGAATCGCGTTACCACTCGATCAAGGAATTCCTACAGAGGAGAATATCGAGGGTTGCTATTTCCTCACATTGTACGTCTATCGCCACGCCTGACATTCCCATATGACAATAGGTTTGAATACATCACTCCGCGGATCAGACTGACGCCTCGCGACTTGGAAAGAACGCGGCTTACGCGTCCTACTTCGGTTCATTTCATTTGTTCACCCACGCGTGCCCTTCAAATCATATCAGAAATCCAAGATGTTCAAGGATGGAACCCGACCACAATATTTGAACCCATACCTGTTCGTGCAGGCTTCTGTCTCATAATTAATGATTGAATATTAAGCAGGATAGATGTATTCCCGAGGAGTTACCTTCGCTGAAAGCAGTCCTCCCACATATCGCAATCCTCAGGTAGGCGAGACATAGTCATCGTCAGCGTCTTCTGCTCACGCGAACACTAGTCCAAATGCTGAAGAGGCCCTAAACCTGCTTTCTCTTCCGTTGATCGTTACGAAATCTGCTGTAGAAAATGCTGCATCGGAGTTTTTGAAGATGGGTGTAGGTAAAGAAAATAGTGGAAGCGTTATAATACGCAGTGGTGCCCTCGGTGCATACGTCATGACCTCCGACGGGAAAGGGCAATGGATTGACGCATTCTGGAGTTCCGCTGAGAATATCGACAAGGTGGTCGATGTCACAGGTGATTCTTTGCAGGCGAATATTTGCATGGCCGTGATCATACTGATGAAAAACTAGGTGCTGGCAACTCTTTTCTTGGCGGGCTCGCTGCGGGAATGTCCATCGCAAACGGAAACGTCTATGAAGGTTTGTCAGTGTACTCATGATATTGACGCACAGCTAATTAGATTATCATTCACACGTTCTAGCATCGCTATATGCTTCGGTGTCAGCCTCTTTCACGGTTCAACAGCTTGGTCTTCCACACCTTACAGTGAGTTCCGATGGAGTGGAAGAATGGAACCAAGACTCTCCGCATAGACGCCTTGAAGTTCTGCGGCAGCGACAAGACAAAGAAATAGAAAATAAAAATCATTAGAAGTACTGATGTACAGCGTCCGATACAACAATAATACGAATCGCAGGTACCATGAATGTTCGCTATCGGCATCATCACTTAAGTTTCTGCCGATGGCTGCTGCTGCCCCTGCGGCTGAGCGAATCTTGCACGACTTGCAGCGAAAAGCTCTTCTTGTTTTGCCATAAGTTCTTCTGGCGTTAAACCTGAATCTTTTATCTTGTCTGCCTTCTTCTCTCGGTCCTGAAACAAAGTTCGTCACTTGCTGGGTGTCAGCATGAACTTCACGCACCTTTTGTTGCTGCTTGTGATCTTTCAAGACATCTTCAACTTCAGTTGTAAAGGAATCAAAGCCTAACCGCTACAGCAAAGTCAGCGGAGGATAGAGATCAATCACAAACATACCTTCAGCGCCGCGATGATATGCTCCGGCGCTATTGTCTTCTTGGATTCTTGCTCACATATCTCGTTGGCCTCCGACGAGATCAAGTGAATAAATTCTATCAAATGTGTGAGCCCTAACGAGGCACAGGAAGATCATTGACGATGTTCACCTACACAACACTCTATGACTAGATCTCGCGTCTCCTTCGCACATGTGACCTCAGGTGGTAGTAATTCTGAAAGCCAAACGAATAACAGTTGAAGAGTTCAGAAAATGAACCACATGTTTCTGAGACATACCACTAATCATCTTTGCGACCGTTGCCTTCGGCAGCGACAGATCCTCATCCGACGGTCCAGCTCCCGAGTGTCCTTCGCGGTCTGACATAGCTTGCACAAGTTTACGGCGCGAACGCGGCCAAAAGCGAATCAAAGTGAGTAATATGTCACAGTGTGCTTTATGTAGTGGTTCCTTTTTTGCCTTTTTCGAAGTCCGAATTTACTTACATCTATCCTCTATCAACAACCAAGATGTCGTCGGTGCGTCAACAAGCTCATAGCCGGATGTCATGATATTAACCCACCCTAGGTCAACCCTGTCAACCCCAAGCCTTTCATGCAGGAGCTTACCGGGAAGCCGGTGTTCGTAAGGCTAAAATGGGGGCTCGAATACAAAGGATTCCTTGTCAGTACGGATGGGTACATGAACCTACAGGTATGGACAACAAGTTTGATGCTTATTTCTGCGGATCTCTAATATACTGCATAGCTGGCTAACACAGAGGAATTCCAAGACGGGAAATCAAATGGTGCTCTGGGCGAAGTCTTCATCAGGTATGTGTTTCATTGATCCATTGTTGATACTCTTACCAGCTTTCCTGCAGGTGTAACAACGTGTTGTACATCATGAGTATCATTTCTCCTGCTCTAGCTTTCTATGCTTATATGTTTTGCGACTTTACAGGGAAGCTCCTCCAGAATGATCATGCAGTGTTTTGCTCAAAATATCTTTTCCGACGGCTCGAGGCCATTACTCTTGTTGTATCATAGGACTTTCGAGAGTTCATTCGATCGGAGTAGGTTTGTATAGCGCTTGCATGATCTATCACGATGTATCAAAAGACCTCGGTGATCGTCCGTCCTTGAACCTGCGCTTGCAGTAGAGGGCGTCTAGACTTGAAAGACGATCTTGCATTATAATATGACTAATTACCCGCAGTGCTGTGGACTTGGGTTCAATTTCCAGACTTCTGTCAGCAGCAGCAGTGCCGGTTGATTCAGGCACTTTTTACACTGGCCGTCTTTCCTCAAAGACAGCACTGATTGGTGAACAAGTTATCTTCGGACCATCCACTTTTTGGTATGAGTCTGTCCCAAAAGTGTAATTTGGATGGATAATTTGAAGGGGCTGTTTGATGGTCCTTGCAAATTCTCGAACTTCGAAAGAAAACCATGATTTGATGTGTCACGTGTATCAGCCTGAGCCTCATTGTAAGCCGTTTGTGACTCCTTGTACATTGTCACCAACATGGCAAAATCAACTCGATCAAAAGTGAAGCGCTCATTCAGAGCAAAAAAACGTGACGAAGGTGTATACGCAGCAACCGAGGCTGCTCGTCTGCAGAGACTCAATTCTAAATTGGTGGCGAAAATTGATGATGGAGATGAGGAATTAGCAAAACCGGTGGAAGGTGATGCTGCGCAAGGTTCGTCGCATTTTCATATTTATCGATAGTACCAGGGGGGATGAGTTACATTTTTTTGTTTGTCTGATGCATAAATCATCTTCGCTTACATCTACTCCACCAGATGATTCTACAGCACCAGGTCTATAAGCTCTCTGGACATAATTTTCCAACCTGATTACTTTTTCAGATGCCATGGAACTCGATGATTCCGTAAAATCGTCAGCAGCAAATCCATCGCGCGTCTCGACTCACGGTCCAAGGAACTCGCGAAGGGAGGAGTGGAGAAAATCAAAAGGCATGACGTCTGTACCGAAGTCAACGAGAATGAACCGCCAGGGACTACCAGCAGCGCGGCGGAAGTCTGGCCGCCCGTCACGTCGGCGATGATGCATGGTCACTGGTGTATGACCCTAAGAGTGTCTTCTCATCAGGTTGCCTTATCGCCATGCCATCTGTATACCATCACATCTAAAAGCATTATACTAGCGATAACAGAACTCGAGGTCCATCTCCATACTATCTCTGAGTCACAGTATATACTAAACAACTAGGGCGAATAAACCTATTTGATTACAGATATTTCTCCTACATTTGCAAATTGCAACCTCCAAACTGTGAAAATCCAGCGTTGAACAGTAATAAAAACATTGTCCAGTATCCACTCGAACGGCTGAGCCAAAGCGAATATACTGTGAGATTCGCGCGGTTAAACGCATATCACCGTGAGGACTAGGATCTGACTCAGAGTCGACCAAAGTGTGGTCGCTGTCGCGCTCATGAGGGGACTTGCTCCTGGCGGATTGTGATGGGCTGGAACGCATCATGATCAGATCTTCTCAATTTGCTTTTGACTAAGTACATACCCAAACAAATCCAGTGCTCATGGTGGCACGAACCCCTGGCTTCGTTGTCTTAGGATTGGGCAAGGGCAAGAAGCTGACAGGACCCGGCGTTGAACTAGGACTTCTAGGGCTAACTGAAGGAGAGACGGAATTGTGATTAACAAACGACGGGTTATTGTGAACCTTTTCGCCGCTGCCTTTGTTATAGGCATCGAGGCGAATAAATACACGACAGGCAACAATAGCTCTGTCCGCCGTTATAAAAATGACCATAAGAACAAAGCAGAGCACGTACGAGACCGCAGCAGCAGGCACCTGAAATAAAGTTTAGCCAGAGACAAATAAAGCAGCCATGTAACTTACCATCGCGATGCTACGTCCAGCATTTGTTTGAGCCCGGCAAAATGGAACATAATCGTGGAAACTACTCACACATTCATCTCGTCTATGAGTCCAAATACAATTCAGGTTTGATTATAAAAATTCCCACATGACTGGCTCACCGTTGAGGTTAAAAGCAGCTAAGACCTGTGTGGATGTCAGCTTGAGTGGGAGCATATCTGAGAAGAGGACCTACGGCTGGAACGGTGTTGCAGGTCGATGTGATGAGGAAGTAAATCAAGCCATCGCAACAGAGAAGGCCCGAAAGGTCCTCATGCCTGAAACGTTTTCTCAGAACAAATAGTGTCATCACCAAAATCACGAAGTCAAATGACATGGCTGGTAGATGTTGAATGAGCTGTGAAATATAGCGGAGAACTTGGGTCACTTGCTATAGACGTAGTTCAGGGTCAGGAGGACGTGATTTGTCCTGACAACCACGCAAGCCCCAGTATGGTGATCCCATGATGCTTGCACGGTCATTATGGTGCGAATTAGGATCGTGCACTGCCCAACTGATAGGGAAAGCATTGACAGAACCGCCTGGCGTTTCCACTCCCAAAGCGCCATGCTTCGAAGGTGAGATCAGTGGCTTACAAGTGGTATGAGGCGAGACAGTACTTACGTTCTGATCATCAGCGAAGTGGAGGCACATAAAATTGTTACATTCCCTGCGATCTGCGAGTATCATATCAGTTTCAATCGATATAATGACGTCCCTACCAGCTCACAAAGGTAAATGTGTACAGAGCCTGTAGGATGGCTAATGTCAAGAGTAGTACGCATATAGGAAACAATACACACATTACAATCAATCTAACCGAGACCAAGGATGAGTTACTTTATATTTGAGAGAAACGCAACGTTACCTTCGCGGATACATTAACGAAGATGATCCTATGTTGACTTGAGTTAGTAGCTCGAAGGGATAATTTAGCGGCTTACAATCCAGTGAAAGCAAAGAGCATGCTGTAACGGCACAGAAAGAAGAAAACTTTGAACCACGTAAGCACCAGGAAACTGCCAATGGTTGATACACATACTCTGTGACCATTAAGGTCAGCCATGATCATAGATGAGAGGGAGACGCACTAAAGGCCAAGCTAGCTTGCGCCTACCCAAGAATATAGATAACTCGAATCTGCCAGTCGTGCAGATTTCCCAGATGTAAATTCCAAACAGGACATAGACTGCCTTAGTGAAGGCAACTACGAGGACCAAATGATTAGAGTAGGAAATTCCTAAAAATTCATTATGACACTCACTGCCTTCTGCCTCTATTTCCTTCGGGGTTTTCCAGTCAACCATTGTGATTGACTTGGAACGATGTAACGAGCGACAGTGAGGAAGCCAGTGTATGAGGGAGCAACTGGTGAAGAGAAAACTGAGTTTCTTGAAGTGATCCATCGGATATATATACCTCCTAGACAAGGTATTCAAAAATCAATATTCAATCCTGATCGACGTGGCGTCGAGACCTCTTTGCTCGCAGCAAGAACCAAGAAAGTGTTCATTGGACTGTTACGTACCTCCCAAGCATGCATGCACTCACGGGCGGAGGTAAATTTTCTTGTACGAGACTATGGTATTTCGTGTTAGCACTTAGTCGTCATGACTGAGCATGTCAGCATCTTCATCTAACAGCGGAGTCGCCACTAGGTAGTTGTCACCGTTAACGCCAGGGGCGAAAGTGCGAGGACTCATTGATGGTACTCTCGCTGAGTTGTCCAGTGGTCATTTCATGATGTATTTGGTCTTCACTGAACGGGTCTATCAAATCCTCGAAATGCGCAAATGCGAGACAGGTTTCCGAGAATATACTTGTGGATCGGAGCCGCGACTCATGGTAATAGTTAGTCTGCTGATTTGCACGAGCAGTTCTAAAACTCGGCGGATTTTGGAGATCCTGCCTGAGATTCTAAATGAGATAGGTTATAAGAAATCGAGCTACATACCACATACCTATATCACTAGTCAGTGACACCCTAGCACTATGCCCTGTTCTGGTGACATATCGTAGTGTGGCGGTTTGATACATGCTCAGGTTCACAGCCACGCTAATTCGAACTCAACAAAGCAGTTCTTTCATAGTCGAAACTCAGACAAAGGGCTGATCTTCAACTACACCACAGCGAAACACTGCCATCCGCCCCTGCGCTAACCAACCATGGTTGCTTGTTGACCCACTTGATTTGGAGCACACCAAGTCCCTCCTGGACATCATGGCCACGCAATATCTTGAGGGGTACAATTAGCGGATCCGTCATAAGATCACTGTAGACCCTGGCGTGGAAAATTTGGATCGAGCCGTCGTCAGATGAAGATGCAAAAAGAGGATAAGTTGGATGGAAATGCAGTGATCGGATGGCTCTTGAGTGATAGCTGGTGGCAAGACGCCGAAATTAACGACCAGCTTTGAATTGAAACGAATAACCTACCGAAGAACTTTGTACGGTTTCTCGCTTAGTTCTAGATCGAACCAGCACAGCTTTCGGTCGTAGCCGCCGACAATAATATGGTCGCCAGACGGATGTACGTCCATCGACGATATCCATTTGATGCCAGGCATAAGAGTTTTCAGCAGCTTCTGCTCAGCCAGATTATATAGTCTGACATAACGTTGGGTCTATTATATTGGAATGAGCACAAGAAGGAGTCCGGCAAGTAGAATACTTACCGCAACGAAAAAGTGGGGCTTCGTGGGATGGAATAACACCATCTGGACAGCACCCTTAATTTTTTTGAATGGCGCCTGTGAGTGTCGGCGTGAGATCTGATGCATCCAAACACTACTTTGAGTCTCGCTGCTGGCTGTAAATGAGGGCTTATTAGCATTTAAAATTACTTGCGAAATATTTTGCTTACAGACTGAAGCTAGATAATCTCCCTTCCTGTGCCAAGTCAACTGTCTTGACAGTCCAGATGCGCTTGGTAATTCAATGGTCAAGATGGGACCGTCTTCAGCAGTTCCAGATGTCGATATCCATTTAATTGATGACTGGGTAGCAGGAGGGAGAGTAGCGGGTGCCAAGGTTGACTGCGTCATGGTCAACGTGGCAGGAGAAATATTTGGGGGTATGAAGAAATGTAGTTGTTCCTCCCTAATGCATTCATCAGTAATGTGGAGATCGTGGCGAACAACTAATCCTTACGTTCCTGCGACAAAGTAACAAGCATCAAGTCTTGGGCACCATTCAATGGCACCAACTTTACTGCTCATGCTCCAACGCTTGACCTCTCGCCCCACGTTAACCTCCCAGAGGCTGATCACTCCGCTCTCGTCACCACTAGCCACCCACGCGCCGTCAGGGCTTATGCTCAGACACCTGACTCGTGCTTTAGTATGCATGAATTGCAGTGACTTGTAGTTGGGGAACGGCCGTAAGCTATTCGGACTTGGTAGTTTTGGCAGGAGGCTGTTAGGATCGACATTGAGCTTCACCCTTTGTATCCGTGGTGCAAGATAGAGATCAAGCTGGCGATTGAAACGTTGCTTGATGAACTGGTCGTACGCGGGAACCAGACGAAGTGCAGGATACTTGCGCGGGAGGTAGTCTCGTTCGCGGTCTTCGGGGTCAGTATTCTCCCACAGTCTCCGCTCCTCTTCAGTTGGCAAGTATTCTTCTGGGGGATTGTAGGATTCAGAATTCGTAGGAAGCTTCGGCTTTGGTGCTGGTAATGGGGGCGCTTGGTTGGACGGTGGCTCGTTCCATATGGCATAGAATTGCTGCTTTTTATCCGCTGCAGTAGGTTTAGATCCCACAATTCGACCCTGGCGGATGGCACGAACAATCTTCATGATCTGGAAAAAACAAAATAAGGAGACGTAACATGGAACCCAGGGGAAAGCAGACTTTTTGCTTCTCCCATTTACTTGGTAGCCATCTGCGCTTTGGTTCTGGAGCCGATGAGAGAGGCATGACTTCTTCTTTGCCTTTACCAGTGAACCACTCGATAGTAGGTTCATATGGGTCGTATTCGGCATCAGGATTTTCCCCAGCCTGCAATCTGCGGATTATGTCTAATTCCTCACCCGACAATGGTTTGTCCATTTGAGTATTTTGGTCAAACGCAGTCGTCCTGAAACACGTTAGTGTATGACCTGACTGGAAGGAAAACATTGCGTACCATGAATTGGGATCTTCTACCGTTTGAAGGAATTTATCGAGTTCATCGCCTTTAGCTGGACGTAACACTCTTTTGCCATTGATATTGTAGCCTAAGTGAGGTAGGTCATCGTACCAGTGCATTGGTATGTTTCCAACACGATTGGGATCCTGAAGGATTGTTACATCACAAGGATGAATAGAAAAAAGCTAGAGCCTACTCACATCCTCTGTCGAGGAGTCCGAATCATAGTCAGGTTCGATGTCTGGGTATACAACTTTTGTTTGTCCGGTGATGTCGGAAACCACCTTCCTAGATTTTGGGAATATATGCAAGTCTGAGTCGGCGTCAGAGTTTTCATCAAAGGTGTCTTCTTCGTCAAGATCATCTGTGTCCTCCTCCTTTTCCTCGCTTTCTTCTTCGCTATCACTGGCGGCATCGATTTCCGGAAATTCATCTACGTCCCCATCGTCTGACGCATCGTCTCCCTCTCGGTCTTCATCCTCTGCTTCGTCTTCGCTCTGCATCTCCAAATCCACTACCCCAGCAAAAGGACCTTTCTCAACCTCTTCAACCTCCTCCTGCTTACGCTTGGTCCGCATTTTCACAAGGCCAGTGACCGCCATCTTCTAGAAAGAATCTCGAGAAGGGAAGGTATACTCAGGTGAAGGATCATACTACCTTTCATTTTTCCGTTCAAGTCACGTGACCACTAGATGTTGGTTAGATCTGAATCGGGCATTCTACCGTCTAGCATAAACCGCGATGGTCAACTACGGAGGAGGTCAGTAATCGTCGCTGGACATGCTGATAATGAATTTGACACGTTTTAAATAGATGAAGTGTCTGCTTTGGTTCTTGATATAGGCTCCTCAACCGTACGCGCAGGGTATGCCGGGGATGATATCCCCAAGGCCATTATCCCATCGTTTTATGGCTATAAGGCGACTACAGGGGATAGCGACGTGCAGATGGGCGAAAGTGCACAAGAAAATTCTGAGTCGACCGCCAAACCAACCCCGAGTGATGCGAAACTTTACCTTGGGCAGAATGGCCCTTCGATCTGGAGGGAGGGTATGGAAATTGGAAACCCTGTACGGGATGCGTTGAGTAAGTAAATTTACATTCTGTTCATGGATGGTATTGATATTCAAGACACGCAGTTTGCGACTTCAATCCGATCCCTGCATTGATCTCGCATGCACTGGTCGACGTGATGCGAGTCAATCCTTCAGAACATCCCATCCTCGTGACCGAGCCAGCTTGGAACACACCCGCAAATAGAGAAAGAATGGCAGAGATTATGTTCGAGGAGTTCCATGTCCCTGCCTTCTACATTGCTAATACTGGCGTTCTGAATGCGTGAGATTTGATTTGCTTGCTGTGTGGCGCTGATGTCTTCAATTTTGGAGCAGTTTTGCAGCAGGGAAGGGTTCAGCACTAGTAATAGATGTCGGGCATGCAATGGCCAGCATCACCCCAGTAGTTGATGGCTTCGTCCTACGAAAGGGTGCGTCAATTGTGTTTGGCTTTTCTCATTCTCACACCTCGTAGGTTTGGTATCATCTGCGCTACCTAAACTCGTCCAAGCCCATGCCCGACACATTCTGAGTAACCCCACACAGATGCGTCGGGGAATAGAACTTCTCCCCCATCAGCTCATCGCCAACAAATTGGTGCGTTGTTTATCATGCCCAAATCACTCATTTTTTCAACGCGACATAATACAGCCCGTCGAGCCCGGTGCACCACCAAAGTTTTCCCTTCGTGAAGACCGTATACCGGGAACGACGGAAAGCTGGAGGGTTTGGTGCGAGAGTCGTGAAGTTGAAGAGTGGATACAGAGCGTTGCTGGTGTTCTTGATCAGGGATGGAACGATCAGTAAGCTGCTTTCGCGCACGTTCGCGAACATTCTCATCGTGCATTACAGAGCTGCGGCGTCTCGTCCAGCACGCCAGTATGAGTTCCCGACAGGCTACAACACGTACTTCGGACCAGAGCGGTACCAAGTTGGTGAACAGTTCTTCTTCCACTCACCGCAGCTAGTGGTACGTGTTCCCATACCGAACCGATCTGAAAGCCGCTTATTCTTTGCAGGCGCAAAATCCAAATCTCCCAAAGAACATCCCTACCTTGCTTTCAGAGTCTCTTCGCGCCTGTGATCCGGATTTGCGGCAAGTTCTCATGGGAAATGTAGTTCTCACTGGCGGAGGCAGCCTGTTCCCTGGTTTCGCTGATCGCTTGGAGGCAGAACTATCGAGGAATTTCCCCCACGTGAGTGAAATGCTTTAAGCCTACACCATTGATCTAGAAATGCGTCTGCAGGTCAAGATCCATGCTCCTGGGAACCCCATCGAGCGGAGGTATGGTGGTTGGCTGGGAGGAAGTATTTTAGCGAGTCTTGGCACTTTCCATCAATTGTGGATTAGTAGAGAAGAATGGCAGGTATGCAATGTTTCGTGTTTCATTGCTGGCTTCTGTTGATACGGTCTCTTAGGAACATGGCAAGCCTATCGTGGGGCAGAGGTGTAAATAGGCCTGTCATATTGGGAGAGTTCGCTGCTGGTAGGGTGTATTGTGGCTGCGGAAATGCAACTACTTTAAGTTTGGCTACACCGCGGTCCTCGTGTTTGTCCTAGAATGTATGTTAGGCTGCTGGTGCAGACACCGCATGTCCGCAGCCACAGGAACGTCGTGATTATACCTCAAGTGGAGGTCAAGTGGGGCCAGGTTGCCACTCTTTTTCACTATGCTCGACGACAAAGTTCGCTGGCGCTATTGGATTTTTGCACTGTGAAATGTGTAAATACATGCATTGTCAAGGGCCTTCATCGTATGCTTAGACTTGACATCATTTCAGCCAGGGAATTTCTGATGAAAGAGCAAGAGCTAATTTCACCCGGACTGATGTTGCAATCATTTAATCCAACGTTCAACTTTCACCCAACACATTTTACAAAAGAGCACATACGCATTCGAACAACGGCTTAAATGAACAACCATACAAGTATGAAACAACAGCAAGCCAGAGTAAGTAAGCAGGCTTAACGTGCACTCGCGGAAGCTCAACTCCCACCAGCGCCATGAACCATACCAATAGCCCTCCCTAACAAGGTGAGATGAAAAGGGGCTCCGAGTACTACTAGGCAACCACATCAAAAGCCCGCAAACAAAGTAGCTAAAACACACTCGCCAGGGAGTAATAGATAAGGTCAGACGTAAAACGTAAGAGTGAAAAATGAAATGAATGAAGGGAAGGCCTGGGTTGAACAAAGCGCTAGCACTAAGGTGTCCGTTCCAACCTAAAGCTCCAGGGTTGGTTTTAACACAAGGCAGCTGTTGTTGTTGTTGTTGTTGTTGTTGATGATGATGATGATGATGTATTTGTCGTAAAGAGTGGAATGTTGAAATCGAAGAGACGAGTCATAGCGAAATATTGAGTTGGTTAGACTTGAAAAAGGCCAAAACGAGCGAGTTTAGTATGCCTCGATTGCTTCCCTGCGCTCGCGAGCACCCATGAGAACACCCAGGCCGCCGATAGCCTTACGGCGCACGCGCGTGGCGAAGTTCTTTGGGCCCAATTCATCAGCACCAGAAGGCGGACCACGAGGCTGTCTCAAAGGGCCGATAAATTTATGTGCGACGGGAACGGGCGCGGGAGATAAGATAGGACGTCCCATTCCCAGCCCCTCGTACAATTTCTTGGCCGCTTCCTCCCGGGCTGACAGTGGCGGTGTGTCTAAAGAAGATGGGGAGTGAGGGGTTGTAGGGTTGGAGAGCGAGGCAGAACTTGAAGTTGAGTAGGCATCCTCGTGCTCACTGCCAGAGTCCAGGGCAATGACAGGGAGCGTGCGCGAAAGAGGTGCCGTAAAGCTCAAGGGGCGTGGGCGAACCTTGCTAGCAGCAGTTCCGGGAGGAGGTGAGGCACGTTCACCAGGAGGTGGCGTGATTTTAACGCTCGGCGAAACAGCGGAGACCGTGCGGAGGCCATTCAAAACTGAATTAGTAGTGCTTCCACGACGCCAAGACACAGCGACATCTGACTTGGAGGGTGTGTTATCTTTGATTGTGTGTCCATTGCCGCCGGGCAAGGAATTTCCAAGTGAGGTACCACCACTAATCACAGTGGTCTGCCCGGGAGGGGATGATCCCCTAATCGGAGTCTCGGGACTACTCGGGAAAGCGACACTAGAGGTGACACGGGCACCAGCTCGTCCCCCCAGCACGGCCGTCATTGGCACCTGGTCCTCAAGTGGGGGAGTTTGAACTCCAAGCTGAGCCTTAAGAAGCTCAGCCTGACTGGGACGCCGCACAGGCGGAGAGCCACCAACAGGACGTATATCAAAGCTTGTTTCAAGAGGACCAGCAGTGGTGGGAGGAATTGTGGTGCTTGTACTCCTATTTTGCATCTGCTGACGCAAAGCGTGCTGAATGAAGATAGCTTGAGCACGAGCATTACGTTGGGCCTGCTCAGACTAGAACAATGCATGATCGTCGTTAGTATGCGTGTGAAAGATCAGATGAATCAACAAACCTGTAACCGCGCAATCTCCAATTGCATTATCTGCATCTGCTGATACGCATGCAACTGAACCTCGCTAGGATTTTGTGGCTGCGTCCCCTGAGAATAAGAGGGGTAAAATGGAACACTGTTTGGATTGAGGGCACTCTGAGTAGCCATTTGCTGCTGCACGAAGCGGTTGTTTGGACCGTCTACTGCGGCAGTCAAAGGACGAGTCGCCTGATTATTGATATACATATTCTGCGAGAAAAGCTCGGCAACTTCATCCATATCATCATCATCCTCTGCGAAAACAGAATGTTGGTTGGACGCAAAGCGTGGGACGTTGAATGAACCGCCCAGAGCGGCAGTATGAGGACCAGACATGGATGTAGAGCGTACGCCTCCAGTACGAAGACCGTTGAGAAGGGAGGCACGGTTGTTGGACTGCATGGTGGCCATGGTTGGGACAAGAAATGGGAAGATTGCGTAGAGAGCGCGAGTTGGGCAATGGCCTTTGTACTAAAACGACACTGAAAGAATTATTGGACAAGACAGATTATGTTGTTGATAGACGATGAAATGTTACAACTAGAGCAGAGTTAGGGAGAAGAGCCATATGAGACCGGTCAACGTACAGGCAGTGGAGGTATAAAAGTCTCTTTAAAGACACAGAATCACACAGGAAGTTCTGTCTGCTGTTGCAAGTGACGAGCTGGATGATTATAATATGTGGAATCCTTGTGGACGCCTGAATTGAAAGAAATAAAGAGAACTGTTTTATAGGATTTTATGTGATTTTTATGAATGACAAGGAGAAGGATGCTGTGGATGATGAAAGAGAAAGGGAAACCAAAGCAAAGCAGAGAAATTGGACTCGAGAGTACTAAAGTGGCCAGCGATCATTTAGGTATCACAATGTGGCAGTGCCACATCAGTCGTTCCCCCTAACACCCCCTGTGGTCGTCGTCAACGTCGAGCTCAGCCCCACAGCACAGCCAAACTCATAGCCTCGTTGTTTTAAACTAGTATTGCTCGACCTGGACCGCACTCCACTACAGAGTGTAGCTGCATTCCCTGGTCACTTCCGGGCATCTATAACCGTACACGTACATTCCGTGTAACAATTGTTATTGTCTTGTTCCCCACACTTGGACAGCCTGAGGCCTCTCCAGGAGCTTATAGCCGATGTCAAAGGTACTTTTTCGCACTCGCCCGAACACGTGTATCAAACACAATACTGCGTATCGGTGAATGTGCCGTGTGGAACGGGTTTAACATTGTCTGCCAATCCAGTCAGACAAACTCCAGGGTCGTCGGCGGGAGACTGACCTTGAGGTACAATTCCCAGACATCGTGAAAGAAGGACCGAATTCCATCATCATTCTTGGTCTCATGCAACAGTATGAATTTCATGTCTAACGCAAGGATCAGAATAATAAACCAGAGAAGGCTTCAACATACTGCCTGGGGTGATGAACGCAGACACAGTCCATTCATTGAATTTATCTACAGATTTCAGATACCTACCATGATCAGTGAAGCATAATGATATCGAAGGAATGCAATAACTTACATGGCGCTTTCCTTTCGCATGACATCTTCAATAACATCCAGACTTGCGTTGGCAATCATTTGGATCACATGTCGATCTTGCCCTCCGCCCATCCTCACACTGCCTCCTTGGACGTGATGAGACTGCGTAGCACTAGATGCTCCCGACAACGCCGTCAGCGTGCCTGCAAACGCAGAAGTAGACCATGTGGGCAAGTTTGATGAAAGTGACGAGGACGTTGGCTGTGGTAGCTTAGTAGAATAGTGCGTCAAACTGTATATTGGTGTATCGGACGGAGAGAGCAGGAAGAGATGATGCGACATTTCGGCCTATGATGAGCCAGCGCTTAGCCCTGACAATGTTGTTTACGATCAATGAACATGCACGCTCTTCCGAACTTGCTCATGTCGAAAAGGTGCCTGCATGTCTTTCACCGCTCTTTCATACAATCAAAATGCAATAGTCGCCTGGCTCATTGCAATACCCTTTTCCAGCTTAATTCTTCACGACTAAGACCGTCACAGCTGCCAGTGCGATTCGCCCAATTTCAGACCACGGCTAGCATCACTGGTTCACTGCCTGCCTTCCTTCAATTTGCTCGTACGCAACTGCGTAATGCAACTCATAGAGACCTACTTCGTTTCCGGTATAGTTCCTCCCGTCGCCCACCCCGCAGGCCGAACTGGTTGGATTCAATAAACGGAAACGTCATATTCGTGACTATTCTCGCAGTAAACGGTGGCGTCTTTCTTCTCTGGCAAGGCGCTAAGTCCACATATGTTCGTACTAGTAGGCGCTACGCTCTCATTATGACCAAAATATAGGGTACAGCTGACAACTGTCCACAGCAAACCACTCGTGACCCCACACTCTGGGTATTCCTCCGAGACAATTTTTTAGTGAATTGGCAGAACATCACCTCCGGTCGCGTGTGCGTTTGACTATTATTGGGTGTTTTAATTATTTCGGAGCTTACCTGATTCATCGGGCAGGTGGACGCTCATCACCTCATGTTTCTCCCATCAAGACATAGAGCACGCATTGTTCAATGGCCTTTCATTTTATTTCATGGCCCCTGCCGTCATGCAAGTCCTCGGCAACTCGCGTTTCTTGGGGCTCTACTTTCTCGGTACGGTATTTTTGAGTTCTCACTCACGACGCCACTAACGGAAAACATTAGGCGGCATTGCATCCAGCCTGACAAGTCTCGTATGGAACCGTTTCTATAAACATGAGTCCAACTTCTCTTCGCACGGCGCAAGCGGTCTGTCCATCTCCTCGCCCGTTCATTAACATTCCTCTTCATCCACTGAAACGTTGTGTAGGCGCAATACTAGCGACCATCGCGTTTTATGGCTGTGCATTTCCAAGGACGACGTTTTTAATATTCTTCGTCATCCCTTGTCCTGCGTGGGCGTTCCTTCCCGGGATCCTCGCGTATGATGCGTATAGAAGTATTACAGATGCTGTGAGTTGATTTCGTAATCCGCTGTGCTTTCTGGTCAATTGAGATTGATGTCGCAGAGAACGACAACGGATACAGCCGGTCATGTTGGTGGAATGTTGTCAGGCATAGGTTTATTTTTATGGAGAGTGGCCTTTCGTCGCTAGACTTGTCAGATTCTGCTGTGATGGCCCATCTATATGATGCCAGTTACCTCTACTCGATCAGGAGAATCGGATCTATTATGCAGCATGAGGTGTAATATAAACAGGACCGGTGCTGCAAGTGTGAAATAGAGAAAATGAACGTGATATATACGCGTCAGTAATACAAATCAAACAGCAATGATGGAAAATAGACATATCAACGAGTGTAGTAGTTCCGAAACATATCCATATCACTGAACATAAGCATATCATGGAATACCGTGAGCAAAGAGCATTCACTCCGATGCACGGCCTTTCACTCTCTGCGGGGTATTCATCAGTTTATCCAACCTTCCCATCTGACCCTCCAGCTTCGACATTCCAGCACCGTTGCCATCTAAGCCAAGGTCCCTTGCGTCGTGCTTGTCAAAGTAGTACGTGAGCAAGTTCTTCTTGTTATCGTCGAGTCCGTCGAGCAACGCGAAGAGATGGGTCTCGTCCCGGAGCACGAGCTGTGCGGCGATGATAGTAGCATACGCGGCTTCGCGAATGACGAGAGTGGTGTCGTTTAGCGCTGCCATCAAGGTAGATTTTAAGCGTGGAAGTTCCTCCTCAAGAACTTCAGCGGGTAAGCGGATGACGAATTTGCCAACAGCGATTAGTCCAAAGGCATGCGATGCGTCTTTGGCACTCGTGTCTGACGAGGGCTCGGCTAGAAACGCACGTAGGCTGCCGTGCATCGTAGTTAGACCATAAACTGGTTCGATGCGCGTTGCAAGTGCATCACGGATTGTTTTTGTCGCTTCAAGAACCTGGAGCTGTCATGAGCATAGAGGATACCGGAAAGGAATGAGATTTACATCAACAGCATTACAGTACCTTACAGTAAATAAAGTCGCGAATATGTCGGCTTCCCGACCTTCGACGAATGGTGCTTGGCAGCTCAGCAATTCCCAGAGAACTATGAGGCCGTTTTCAAGTTGCTCTGCATCCTATTCAAATGCGTCAAATGGGTATCAATGGTAGAAACTAAACTTGCGCACCCTTGAAGGATTAAGAAATTTGATCAGGGCATTGAATAGCCGTTCAAAGCTCTTTTCCTTCGTCCATATATCAGGGATGAGTGGAGGAAGAGAACGACTAATACCAAGGAAAGGCGAAACAGTGGAAGGAAGTCCTAGTCCAGGACTGAGGGGAGACGTCGTTGCAGAAGGTATGGGATTGCTGCTGCACAACAATGCCAACTTCTGGAGAACCCGAATATCAGTTTGATCACTTTCCAGTGCGGTAATATAGTCGTTGAGTTCTTGTACTCGATCTTCAGCTGCAGTTGCCTTGAGGGGTGTGGCATGCCCCAGGGCTGCGTGCATAAAACCAAGGTCAGAAAATTAGCGAGGGATCGTAACTAATGTCAACTTACTGGACGTGCGTTTCAACCACCAACCAGTCTCATGCACCTGGTCTTGAACTGGCTTTACGAGGTTGTTTACAGCTTTGATGTTTGCAGGACTATTCTTGAATAACGCTGCCTGGCGGAAAATGGCTGCTGTTCGGTTGTCGGGAGTCGCAGGAGGAGCCAGGCCTCGAATTATTGCTGGCGCATTTTGCGCTTTGGGTTTTGGTGTCGCAGATCCGCTACGTCCAAGGAGCAGCGACGGAGGAATTGTGGAGTGTTGGTTATCCTCACCGTCCGGGTCGTTCAACTCCAGCAATCGCTCCGCAGCACTCTGTGCTTGTTCTGCTCGAGCTATAAGAGCATCCTCGACAGGTGCTGTCTCTGAAAGTTTTCCGTTTGACAATGCATCAGAACTAGTGTAAGGCGTTGAATGATCCGAGCGGGGAGAGAATGAGCGTTGTTGACTGGCTGCCGGAGGATATACCTTGTAAGGAGTCGAAAAAGACATGAGATTGACAGATTCGTCATCCATCTCAGAATCACTGTCATCGGGTATGGGTATAACGGTTGCGAGTAAGAGTGTCTGCTCATCATTAATATCGGGCATTGCAGTTGACTGACGAGCTGGAGCTGGAACTGGAACTGGGGGTGCATGATACCGAGGGGTTGGTGAGTCACGGTAGGAATCTGAAAGGTTCGGCTGCACGGTTTTACGGGCAGTATATAAGCGGCTAGGAGAGATGGGTGGGACTAGGGGAGAAGATCCTCGATGCCGGTTTGCTTCAGGGCTGGATGACACCGATGAATCGGTGGAAGAACGTGAATGCGACGTCAGGACCGCGTTAGAGCTTACAGAACGAGGCATAGTACCACCCAAGATGCGTGATTTTGAAGGTGTAAGGGGAGAAAGGGATGAACGAGGGGACAGCGAGGACCTCGAAGCCGGTGATGGCGAGCTGCGCCCATTCGAGTGTTTAACCGTAGGGCTTATTGGCGAGACAACCCTTCGTGCTGGAGGTGATGTTGCGCGTGTTGCGTGGGATGAGGACGTCGCTTGATGTCTCAGGGTAGGGGGGGCAGTTGCAATGGCTTTGGCCTTGGCACGGCTAGCAGCAATCGCGGCCGCAACACTGCTCTTCTTGACATTTGGTGTGCTTGGTGTAGTTGCAGGAAGATTGGCAACAACTTCAGGGTCCGGGCATGCCTTCTCTAGCTGTTTGCGTGCTGTGGCGTCAAGAGACTCGATAATTACAGTTGCCCTGTCATGCCAGACACTGTCGAATACCCAAAATGCACTGCGGGCCGTTTCCCTGACAGCAGGATTGGGATCAGCCAATGCTTTCCTCAAGGATTTCTCGAGGATCTCCACACCACCATTCGCCTCTATATGCGATCTCGCCCGTGTCCCGTGTAGCTGGATATACTGAATGATGTGAGATACTACGAATGTTCGAGATTGCACCGTCTTTTCTTGGAGAGTATTCCAAAGGAGGAAGAGAAGAACCCGAGGGTGTGCTGAAGCATGTTCCATTATGACCGAGAGCGATCGCTGGGACTGTTGAGCAGCGATTTTCTTGGTAAATCCTGCCATTCGGAGCAAATTCGTATACAGCATTTCACAAAACGGGTCAATCCCTGTGCCTAACGCAATGGCAAGCTCGGAATAAAGAGAGCAGGTATTCGCAGATACCGTTGTCCGCAAACTGACGAGCTAAAACATAGGAGAGCTGTGTGTAAGACGTTTTTGGTAAGTTTGGGATGCTTACTGTTTTTATGGAGGACTGCATGAACCCGTCTTTCAGGCATTGTAGAAATACATCAGGATATCTTGTATGAATGTTTCCGGAGAGCATACCGCGGACACGCTGAATGGCACGTTCACGGGCAGCCCAATTGTGTTCTGTTTCCTTTCCCTATGTCGCAAGTTAAGATGGGTGGCCAAGTTTATAAAGGTGTCAACAGTACCTCGAATGATTTTGCAAATGTTAAAAATTCGTTTTCCAGATCTCGACTAGATGCGACCTATGATCGTTGCTCAGATAAATTTCAGCGAGGTGCGATATCAAAGCAGAACATACGAAAGCAGGCTCAACCGTACTGGCTGCTTCACTTGAGGGCTGTGACGACAAAGGCGGAGAGACAACTGCAGCTCGACTTGGTGGCCTCGAAATTTCTCTCGCATTCCCTTGACTTATTGCCCTCGTCATACCAGGCGTAGCTCCGGATGCCGCACCGACCGTTGGCCGGCGATTCTGTTGCAACATCATGCTTGGAGGAATGTACTCCTTCTTTGCATGGGGTTCTCCACTGCCTGCGGACCCCTCGCTCTGGGGTGTGCTTGCTCCAGTAGCACGGCTGGAATGCATGAACTGTGACTGAATATTTTCAACTATCGCTTTTCGTACTCCCTTCTTCGTCAGCTCTTTCTTGAGGTCTGAACGAGCGGCGTCCGTCACACCCGGCCCAGTGAAGAGCTCAATGACGGAAGGCGTTGCGCATGCGCGAACATTGCCATCCGTATCTTCCAAAGTGTCCACTAGTAATGAAACGTATGGTCGAACAGGAAAAAGATGGTGGGTTCGGCGGATGTGCACAAGGACTAATAATGACTACGATAGAGAGTAAGAAGCCGTCATACCAGCTCGGAAGATCTTGCTTACTTGCTCTCGGACTCTGGCAACCTTGCTTCCAAAGCCGCCATCTCTGAAGAAACGTTCGAATATCGCAAGTGGCGTTTCGGGACCCCCCTTGGTATCCTTCATCTTTGAACCAGATGGAGCCCTGAACGCCAGACCACCAAGGATAACCAGTGTTTCACGCGCCTTATCACGAGCCTTTTCGCGGGTATCACCGAGGCGCTCGATGACGCCAGGAGCGGGAAGGAACGCGTTCATAATCTGGCGGAGAACCATTAAATCATGCGACGCTCCGGGAGTGGACGACGTGGATGACGATGCTGATAGCGGACGCGCGTTTGCGTTTGAGACAATGTTATTGCGCGACACGATCAAGGGGAGTAGAGAAGGAAGGGCAGAGAGCGTGGCGGTCGTTAGATGTTGATTTGAGATACGAAGACATGCTTTGAGGGTAGAGATGACTGGTTCTGGTTCTGCGATCTAAGTACAAACCAATTAATGAGGCTCGGTTCATTGAGCAGGTAACCGACACGTACTTCTATGCCCGACTCGAACTCTGCCTGCAGTTTTGTAACGGCATCAACCTTTTGGTCAACGTCTGTGGACAGTGAGTTCTGATGACCGGATTCCAAAGGTATACTACCAACCATTGCTTTTGCATTGATTAATGAGCTTTTCGAGCCTCTCGGTGCTCATGGTTGTTGAAGAGGAAGAGAAAACAATTCAGCAGACGCGAATTTAATCGAGGTCAGTAAGTCCTAACGGTTTATTGCCTTCCGCGGGTGTGGCGGAGAACAACAAAACCGATTCTCACTATAATTTACATTAAAGTAATGCACTCTCAGGCTATCGCGTGACGTAGTAAGCAACGTTTTCTTTATTCACAATCTGCTTCGAATAATTTCCACCAGGGCTTGACCAGGGCACTTGGACACGTCATTCGCTCTTTTTATCAGAATGACCTAAAGATTTTCCAGGTTGTACGTGGTCGCGAATACGCTGCTTCTGATAGGGCATTTTAGAGATTTTCATCCCATCATGGACTGTAACAAGCCGAACTGACCAAACCTTTCAGTTCAGGGAAACCACCCTCGATCTTCCTGTCCCACATCAATTTGGGGGAACTGCCTTCGAGGTTGAGCCAGACCCTGAAACGACCTCCGGTTTCCTCAGAGTTTAGAGGAATAATTGATATTGCCTGCAAGGCTGGAGGCGGGAATGTAAGGAACAGCTCCGTGGAAACCCAAGTCGCTCGATGGAGCCTACAAATTTAATGAATGAATTTGAAAGTTAGCAGTACTCCGAGTCATCACCCTTACCATCGACACTGGATAGCAAATAGCACATCAATCACAGTAAGCCGATCAGTAAGCCTTGATAACAAGCACTGCGTACTCGATCGCAGAATTCGATGATAATGCCGGGGGACGCCAGTGGAACCGGTGGAATGAAAGTCGACGAGTCGAGAGCAGGATTTCCTTTGATTTGCTCTACATTGTCTTGTTCACTGGGCAGCGGACAAGATACGCCAGCCAATTCTGTCATCGTGGCGAATGATAGAAATTGAAGCAACTCTTGATCAGTGATAAGTAGGTCACGTGAATACGCAATCGCTGTTGACGCGTTGTTTGCTCCGAGTCTACCACCACGCATCCCCTTAGAATGTTACCAGCCCCAAAAATTGAGACTGACAATAGTAGGGACGCGATGTCAACATCGCACTCAAACATGGATGAGAGCAAACTAGATGTAATATGGACTGTGCACGGTATGTCTCAGCTACAAGTAGAATCATGTTCAATCTCTGATCACGACGCATAGTCGAAGTCCGACTCTCAACAAAATCTAGACGACGCGTAGACGTCATCCAAGGTCTCGTGCGAGATTTTATTACCAATTCCTACGATCCCATCCAGCTCCCATCCGTCCTCAATGGATGGGAAGCAGACCCGACCCTCGCTTCATCGGTGGACCGAATCGCAATATCAGAATCAGCATGTCCATCAAACTTATTACGCCTCAAAGAGGTGTCACTGGAAATTCACGCTTACCAGCCACACGAAACAGATGCGGTTGAAGAATATGCTAATGGAACACCAGGTAGAGATGGCGAGGAGAACGTGCTCGCTGCGAGCGTGTGTGAGCTCCCATGCAAGGCATGGGAGGGATTGTGGGATGGCTTGATATATGCGGATAACATCAAGCTGAAACTACTCGATTACATTCATGCAACTTTCGTACTGAGTGACGCTGGTGTCGACTGTGGGTGAGGCAATCAGGCGATCGTGGTATATGCTGACCCCAATCCAGTTAACTTGGTAACATGGAATCGTGTAGTCCTACTACATGGACCTCCCGGGACAGGCAAGACATCGCTATGTCGAGCACTTGCTCAAAAATTATCCATACGATTATCTCATCGGTAAGTCCAATATATGCGCTCTCCGTCTACTTTACCTGTACTAAGTTCACATTTCTCGCAACAAACAGATACTCTCAATCACGCCTCTTAGAGATCAACTCTCACTCCTTATTTTCCCGCTGGTTCTCGGAGTCCGGAAAGCTTGTACAACGTCTGTTCAGCAACATCATGGAAATGGTGGAAGACGAAGACTGCTTCGTTGTTGTGTTGATAGGTAAATCTAGTACTCGTATAGACCATTGCGTTCTCCGCTTATAGCATCTAGATGAAGTGGAGTCTCTTACTGCGGCTAGAGCTGGCGCCATGGCAGGCACAGAACCATCAGACGGCCTGAGGGTACGTCTGCAAGTGTCTCACGATGTATCTTCCTCACGAAGTGCATAGGTCGTCAATGCTCTCCTCACGCAACTGGATAAGCTAAGGTACCAGAAGAACGTCCTAGTGATGTCCACGAGTAACCTCGCAAAAGCCATAGGTATGGATGAGAAAGGGTTTTCCACACGAAATGTCTGATTACCTTTCGAAGATTCGGCCTTCGTTGATCGGGCAGATATCATCCAATACGTTGACTTACCTTCACGCGAAGCCATCTATGAGATTCTTCGTAGCTCTCTGTGCGAATTTATAAAAAAAGGAATCCTACAGGAGACAGTGAGCTGGCCATGAACTTGATCTCGTCGTCAATCTTGTTGATGATGCCTCTTAGACAGTACCAGCGCTTAACCTAGCGCTGTACTGTGTAAAGAGCAACGGGAATAGCTCCAGCGCAAGAGATACTATGTCGCCTTATTCACCAACGGACCTTGCAATCAGCTTACTGGCTCTTGCTGATAAATGCAGAGTAGGTCCAAACCATTCTCCTGGTGTTTGTGGCTTAGGAACCCCCACAGGCACAACAACTTTCAGGACGCGCCCTTCGGCGTTTGCCCGTTCTTGCGCTTGCGAGATACATTGGTATCGGTGTTAGTACATTGTCGACCACCAGCAACAGCTCCCGGTTCCAAACTGACATACGCCTTTGGCTGGACGCGATGGAGAAAGTCCTTGATGATCGAGCTGCAGATCACGGAAAACTCTTGTAGTCCAAACCCCAGTCTCATTTTGCATCACATTATTGTTCTCTTCTTGAACTCTGCCCCATATCTCGACATGTATGATACCTGCAACCGCAATCAATCCACGTGTATCAACGCTATTCAAGTTGCAGTGAAACCGCATCAATTCAGTACCCTGACATGGTTGTGTCGCAAAAGGTGGTATAGATGACCAGATGATGACATCGGACGGCCACTTGGTCAAATCACCTCATCGATGACGGGTCAACTAAACATATTTAGTCAGTCATATTGACTGGTCATGCAAGGAATCACCTACAGAACTGCAGGGGCTGGGGCCTGGGTACTCTGAGCCCTTTATATCCAGCAGCCCATCCATTCCGCATAATTCGACCACTATGTACTCCTGCAAAGCTCGTCTTTCCCTGCTTGAAGTTTACCATCCTCGTCCATGCACCCCTTGGCACAATTACCCGAGCGTCCTTGCTGATCAAATATATATTTTTCCCAGCCCACACCCGTCTGCCAAGTCGCTCCTTCACCCGTTGCGTCACCCGAGAGAGCGCGACTTCATAAGAGTTTTCATGCCACGTCACGAGTTCGTCTAGATTTTTCTGGAGGATGTTCAGGTGGAGGTTGATATCAAATATTTTCTCCTGTGGGGG
>QLOO01008766.1:0-31522 GCA_003313855.1 Suillus sp. MG131
GCCAGTGCTCTGAATTTGCGCTCTTCAGCCATAGGACGCGATAGAGATCCTGACCGGTGGTGTTCTCTAACGCATACTCAAATACTTCAACCTTTTGTAGTAGCGTTAGGTTTTCGTAGTCCGGTGCCATCTAAGGTATGTTAGTAGATGAGACATGCCTTTTGAATAGTAATGAGTACCTGAAGCATTAGTCGATACTCTATGTTCAGAAGAACTTTGCGAGAGTCTCGATAGTCACGAACAAGGACATGCAAAGTGTCGCTGTCCTTTACCCAACCAATGAGACCAGCGTTGGGTGCCAATGGAATAACAGAGTAACGCTGGATGTGTAAGCGTCGCTTGAAGCTATTTGTGTCAACAGACAGTAGGGTATTGACAAGGCTGAACAACTGCATAACACGCTCGTCTTGACGCAAATCTTCGTGCCCTGTATACCAAGGAATAAGCAACGCCGTAGTGCTGTGGTGACCATCTTCTTACCTTTCAAAACATATTGGTAGTCCTGGCCATCACTGCCTTTCAGGGATAGTCGCCGTGGCCGCTGCTTGGAAGCTATAACAGTGAGCTTGGTAGCGAATGATGCAATGCGAACGACATCTCGGCCACTCTGATATGTTCCTTAAGTCGGTAAATGAGTACAGCGCGGAATCAAAATAAAATCCAAGGTGCATACCAGGCATCGCCAGATCAAGATCGCGAGCTTTTAGCAGTTGCGGTGATACATATTGCAGGTCTAATGTAGTCAACTGAGGTAGCTGCTTCTCCACTTTTCGGAAGACCTGAAAGGACATGAAAGATTAGCAAGCATAGTTGATCAACTACTTCCCTGACGTACCCCATAGTAGATGTCCCAAGCCTTGTTCAGCTCCGACATCTCGCCGAATGCGCGGTACCGCCGACAAGCCTCTCGAGCTTCATGCAAGTCGCGACCAAATGTTTGCGCGAATGATGTCTCCCTAGCTGTTGTTGGCCCCTAGTCCATGATGCCTGAGCAATATTTCTAATAAACTCCGAGCGAATGCACTTACAGCCTCGAGCGTCTCATGGAGGGGCTCCAAAGTCGCGATCATCCCCTCAGGATTCTTGTCATTGAAGAAAAGACGAGAGGCTTCTTCTAAACCTTCATGCCACATCTCGTGCCAAAGAATGGCAACTCGGATGAGTTCATGACTGACGACAAGGGCCTGTTCCACGATGATAGGGCTGTGTTCTCTCATTCTGTCCATAATGGCCAGGGCTGCATTCTTCCGAGATATGCTGGAGGATTTGGAAGCTACAGTCAATGGATATATGAGAGCTTGAGGGTGGTGCTTTCCGACTTCGGTAAGAAGGTTGTTGATATTTCGTCGCACATTGACGCTTGGAGTTTGGATGCGGGCAATGATCTAAGGAAATATTTCAACAAGAGACGGGTCCAATGCTAATGTGCGCTCACCTGAGGAATGACTTCCAACCACGTATCAACTTCGACCACGGAGAAGCCACTCGCCATGGCCTGACTGACATCGTCATGTGCGCCAAACTTGAACCACAGCGTGAGTAATCTAAGAGTATCCTGTAAAGCATTCTCATTTCGGAGGCCAATCGAGCGGAAAAATCCTATTTTAGAGTGAGTGGGAACCTGGATTTTTAGAAAGACAAACTGACCCTGAACAGCCTGCACGATATGGGCAGCAAGCCCACTCCCAGGGATATCAATAGCCATGCTCTCCTTTTGACTCTCCAGATGGCCAATAACTTCGAAATTAGCTAGCGCCCACGTATGCCAGGCCTTATACCAATTGGGATCATAGTGGGTTGCCAGAAGGTACGAATGTAGTATGTCTTTGACATTCCGCTGACCAGCCGGTGAGTAAGAGATGGGAATAGTAGCAACGCACTTACAGCGCCCCAATCTTCCTTTACTTCTACTTGCCATTGCCCTTGTTTGAAGTAACAACGGGCGAGAAGACGTGAAAGTTCATCCAGCTTAGGTTTACCAACACCGGATCTTTGTGAGTGGTCCTTAGATTCCACCTGTAAATCCCTTGCTAGGCTTGCAGAGAATTGCCGCAAAAAGTTGAGGCTTTCCTCACGAGCTCCGGTGGACCACATATATTTGAGTTGTGCATAGACAACGTTTGGAGGGGCTTTCATGTGCTGGTCGTCTCGAAGATGCTGTAGCTGGAAAAAAAATGGAATCATTGTATTATAATATCGTTGTCATTCACGCACCCTTTCCGGTGAAAGCAATGAATTGATTGTCTTCTCTGCCAATGCCATACGGTCTGACTTGCGGCAGAGGTTTGCAAATTTGATCCACATAACAGGATCGTCTTCTGGGTTGAGGACAAGGGCTCTAACTTGCAGAATCCGTTGCCAGGTTTCGACATCTGGTTGACAGCCTTGCAGTCTTGCGAAGAAGAGTGAGCGCAAGTATTGCACGTTTTTCGAATACGCACCTCTTCATCCAAGTTTTTCGCATTGCTGCCTGGCGGTCAGTTTGATCTGCATACTGTTTGTATACAATGATTTCCTCCAGCTCCGAGAGCATCTGCGCGCGAACCAAAGTGCTGGACTATATGAGCAAATGGAAAACTCAGGGCACAAGGCCTAACTCACTTGTAAGACCGGCCGTATCCTTCTCCAACAAAGGAGGTTAATTCCGGCTCGAGTAAATCTCTTGCTTTGCCGATCTCCTTGAGAGCCTTTGGGAACTGATTCTGATGTACAGAAAGAATGGCCTTGTAGAACGCTCTATCTGGTGAATCGGCCCTCATGGCAGCGATATAATCATCCATTGAATCCCATTCACGAAGTGACCACGCCGCTGCAGCGGCCATCGGAGCTACTTCACGGCGATCCTCATGATTGGCATTTGACCAGTTCTCATCTACTTGAGCAGCAAGTTGATCCCATTCGCCCAGGGCATGCAGACATTTCATGCGTCCGATCTGGACGTCGGGTGCGTCTGGATCCTCTTGGGCTTTCTTCTCGTACGCGTTAAGTGCCTCTTGCCATCTGCCCAGGCGCTCGTACCATTCCTCATGCTTACTGACGTCGTACTGCTCTCGCGCAATAATGAGAGTGCCCCAAGCGGCGTCGTGTTGCTGTAGCTTGGTGTTGATTCCGATCAATGATTCGATGATGTTGGGGGAGGTTTCGGTAAAGAATTCGAGCTCCTTGTAGTGAAGAGCTTTCGCGTAGGCATGGAACCTCATTGCATACTCTCCCAGAGTGCGATGTTCGATGGGGAGAGGCTTCTCTTCATGTTCCATGAACTCAGCTAAGCTAAGTAATCGGTGCACGAGATCAGATGGAGCAGTGGTGGAGGTGATGGCGCATTCGATGGATCGTACAAGTCCTTCCTGATTAAACGGTTAGCATGAATCGGTTATGAGTACAAAGTGGATTCACTTGATATTGATCATAGAGCTCTGTCCAGCAGGATATGAATGCTGCATTGAACAGTTCTTTCGCCAAAGGAGGGTGAATATCGACAAGACTCATGCAAGCCCGAAGCGCGTGCGACGGAGATTCCTTCATCAACTCCACAGAAAGGCGATGCATCCACTCTGTCCAGTCCTCCCTTGTGCTTACGGAGGACACGTCCCACGCTTGCTTCAGATGCTGTTGGTTTACAGTCAATTTAACCGCTTCCGCAGGTACAGAGATTTCTGCAGCCTTGGATTCACTGAAGGAACATCAGGAACTGATGTCGTGAAGTTGCCAAAAAGACGCACAGCAAGTCATGAGTGCCCGGCTCTTGCGGTAGACGTTCCCCATTCAGGAGCTTCGATATCAAATTCTCATACCGGGGATGAGGTATACGATTCCGAAGTAGGCACTATCTTGCTGTTAATAATCCCAAAAGGAGGAATCAACTCAATGACACGCACCTTGTTGATAGTGGGCACGAAGATAGCAAAGTCAGATCCAAGTTGGACAACTAGTGCGCACAAGGTGTCCATCACCGCTTGCCGAAGCTCATTGTTATTTCCCTCTAGCACACGGATCAGGGGATGCACAATGCGAGAAGCATGGTCAGAGAAGTTGACGCGGAGGGATAAATGGGCTATGGTCTGTATTGCTTTCTTGCGGAGCAGAGTGGTAGCATCAGGTCGTTCAGCAGATTTGACAATAACGGGGATGACGAGATGAAGGTACTCTTCAATATTCGCCCCGAATGTGAGGAAAGAATCAAAAATCTTGATCTGAGTAGCCATTTTCTTCTCGAGGTCTCCGTCGAAGACTTTGAGAAGGTGGGGCAGGATGGTTGGCAGAAAAGGTTTGAACTCGGCGTCCAAAGCCTTCCCCAGCGCCTCAATCAACGATACTATGGGAAGCTGAAGGGAGGCGTTCTCCCAAAGCTCCGTCACGAGGCCAAAGACCTCTGGCATATAATTACGGATATGTTGCTTAATGATCCCAACTAGAATAGCCAATTGCTGTAGGTGAAATTCTTGCAAACGGGCTGTGGAGGTGCGAGCCACAGCAGTAAAGGCAGGAATAATCTTTTGAAATGTTTGGGTTAGTACAACATTTGGTCATGCAGCAGCAAGAGAACCGATGCACCTGCGGTAAGAAAGCCACACACTTCAACCCTTGCGTCCTGAAAATGTTCATAATCGCTTCGATGACAGTGTGGTGATGATTGCTAAGCGATTGATCCTTCAAAACAGCGAGAAGGGACGTGATCACAACGGTCTGGTAGTAGTCGTCGCTACCTGTCAATGATCCTGTCTGAGAAATGGCGACAGCATTGACAGCAGGAAGTGGAGTTTCATTTGTGGCATCCTCATCCGGCCTCGTCTGAGGATATGTCAGTAAATCAAAGTGAAGAGGCGCATACCAGACAAACCTTCCGCCTGTATGGATCCAAAGCTCCAAGGATACCGAGAACTTTGACTACTTCTCTTACAACCTCACGGCGTGCATGCGGAGCGGATTCGCTTCTCAGAATGCGTCCCAAGATCGGAAGCAACTGAGGATAGTCTACTAAGGGTGTTATGACATACCCAGTACTAGAGCACAACTGGCCAAGGGTGTGGAGAGCAGCGTCACGCTTGACATGAGCCGGGTCGGAAAGTCTGGAGATGATGACCTGCATGAGCTCCGGAATATGAGGAGCTACATCTTCCCCGCCAACAGCTGCCAGTTCCCCGAGACACATGAGGACATTGGCAGCTACAGCCGGGTTGCTATCATTCGCCTTCTGCAGTAAAACGCGGAGCATAGGGAGTGCGTATGGCTTTATGAGGCGTTGAGTCGCACCCACTAGGAGAGTGAGAAGACGGGTGCAATCTTCGCGATTTCGCCTGTAAAAATGTTTATGATTTTTTCTAGGTCAGCGAGATAGATGCACGCACATCACAGTTGAGTATTCTAACTCTGTCAATAGTTGTATCAGAGCCTTGCGCAAGGAGGGCATGACATAGGCAGGGTTATGCTTGGCAAGGCGTCCAATCAAAGTGACAGCAGTGACGCGATTGTCGAAAACCTCATCGTTGAGGGCGATAAAGATTGATCTGACATTCTCCGCTTGCGCCAAGTGCTTATCAAATCTTTCATGAAGGGAGGATAGAACAGTTTGCCGAATAGTAGGATCTTGGAGTAATATTAATCATGTTAGGTAGCCTGTAAGGGAACATATGAACTTACCTGGGTCTGCAATCCCTACTGTGAGGAGTTTGTCGAGAACGTCACTGATTATTTCAATCGCGTGACTACTCGCTTGGTAGCAAATTGGGTCCCTGACGAACAGCCTGCAACAAGTGAGAGCACCAGCACGTCGGACGTCTGCATTGTCATCTTCCAGATAGGGAAGCGCGGCATTGCGGACAAACTCGTTCAAGATATGACCTGCTCATGTTGAGTATACTATATTGGATAGCAGTAGGTAGCTCACCGGTGAAGTCAAAGGTGCCAAGCGTGGACAGCGCAAGTGTGATGAGCTCAGGACTCTTACCGCTCCTAGTGGTCTTCGCGAGTCGTGATTGGTATGATCGACAGACGTGCTAGAGAACTTACCTGAGATGAGCTCAGGTCTCTCGTAAACGCAGAGACGTCACTCCGGACCAGGGAAGGTGGAGCTCCGATAGCTTTATAAGGTTGTCCACATAAGATCATGGAAAGCAGATCCAGTAGACGGTCTGACAACGTATTTGTTTTAATAAGAATGACATGTGTAGTGTCAGCGAACGCACCTTGAATTGTCTTCAGTAAAGGAGGGATATTACGTGCAATGGCCATCAGTGCCTGTCTAAGAGGCTCACTCAGCCCGCACGCAAAGAATAAGTCGAGTTGATCGTGAAGAAGCTTCGTGAGGTTTGGACCAACAGCCGAAGCAAGCATTCCGACGCATTGGAAAATAGGTTCTTCAGAAGGAGCATTCTTCTTTCTGTAGAAAGAATTCTGATGACTGCATGCAACAGTCTATATATACGACGTACCCCCTGGCTTGTAAACCAAATTTAATTTGAGCCATGATAGAGTCAAGGAAAGGTTTCATATCACTCCCTACAGCAGTGGCAGTGTGACCGATGGCGATGAATGCTGACAAAAAAAAAATCGATATGTAGCAATTTGACTGATAAGGGAATGCGAACCGAAGGATCTCTCGTTTGGCTTTTCTAGCTGTGTTAGTAAATGTCCCATGGATTTGTGCAGATGATGTTCTGAGAAAACCTGCGTTTCGTAGGCAGCGAGAGTCGGGATTAGGGTGATGACCATCTTGCGAACGAGACCGTCTCGATGTGATTTGAAGCGAAGAATTTGTTCTGCAGTATCCAAAAACGATTCTCTCATAAACTGAAGGCAAATATAACTCAAATGCGATGATGGTGATGAAATCACTTGCCATATCGCCATGTAATAACAGTTCTCGGTATGTGAGAAGAGACCCATGAATGACCTCAGGTTGTGACATTTTGAGTCCTAGTTGCGCGTCCTGAAGAATCTTCATGAGGTAAGTTGTGCGTGTCTGCCGTTCACGTGTCGTAACAATCTCAAGGCATGCGGCAAGAAGCTCTGCAGCTCCCTCCCTGACAATGTTTCGAGAATCCCGAAGAGGTATGAGTATCTTGTCAAATACGAGGCTGATGTGGGAGTGAAAATATATAGCACTATTGCGTGCGAGCTCCTTCAGGATGAGCACTCCGGCATAGCGAGGTGATTCCTGCTTGTCGCCCTGTAGTAGTTCCACTGCGGCTGGAACCTCTAAATCCATAAAGCGTTCTCCGAAGTCGGCCCCGCCGATTGCAGCAATTTGGCCAAGTGTCTTGGATGCGGCAAGCATGATGTTGACATCGTGATTTGGCAGTAGCTGTTTGACGTAGTTGTAAAACCGAAAGAGATACTTCTTTGAACCAATAGTGTCCTCTCCTTCGCTCTCAAGGAGGTGATCTAAGTGACATGAGCTTTACGGCCATGGTACCATAACGTTTGCACGCACCTATGGCCAGAAGTCCGCCTAATCTATCTACATTATTCTGGCTGTGCATTAGGTCGAACAGGCGTTTATTGATGTCATCATCCCAAAGTTTTGCCACTGCGTCAGATGGCATTTCTGCGACAGTCATTGCAACCTGCTGGAACATGAGAGGCGACTCGCATGCATGAACGATGAACGCGCACATAACGACGCAACTCTGTTGCAGCTTGCAATCGAGCATCGTGGGCAGGGCTTCGCAGGCCCTGAAAGATCTGCCCCAGGTGATCCGTGTGGGCATACTGAGTTACAGACGTCATGCTTATTGTCGTCGCCAGCGTCCTGAATATTCCACTGCACCTGCAGTCCAACTACAGGATTGTGATATGCTATGGACACTGGAAGAGCTCGAAGAGGGAAGACTATTTACGGCAGGAACTTGGTCCATTCTGTTTACGTCTATTGAATCCTAAAGGTTATTATCCATAACTCGTACGTTCATGAATGTTCAACATTCAACATTCAACATTCAACGCTGAATCAATGCCGCTATTGCATTCCTGGATCTTGAATATAGTATACATCGGAGGAATGACTGGTTTCATTCGTCCATGGCGCCCCAATTTTTAAACACAAAGAGCTTCAGCTTCACATGCCTTGAAAAGCAATAATGATCATAGTCTACCAAAGCCGAACTTACCGTCACGGCCTGGTGGTCTAGTAGTATGATTCCTTGTTAGGGCGGTAGTCGATTTCGAGGAGGTCCCGGGTTCAATTCCCGGCCAGGCCCTTTTTATTGTTCTTTGAACTTGAGTTTTGGTAATAGTATAGTGCAGGATGGGCCCCCAGCGGGTTTTTTATTTATGCGACGCAGTACTTGACCGTAGCTGCGCGCGCAGCCTAGGGGCGCAGCACCATTGTGCTCGGGGTCCACCCCCTTAATGGGCTACCAACCATTTAGTCACCAGTACTAAATACGCCACGGTCAAAATGATACTGCAGAGCAAGGAAGAACAGCAGCTACATACCGCTATGCTCATTCAAGACGACAAGGAACCCTCATCATCCCGTCATGATATTCCAGATTGTGACCCTCCACCGTACAGTAATTCGGTGCCAGGTTCTGCTGCTGTCATGATACCAGGACTCGCCAATGCGCCCACAGTGAAGACCATTCAGCTAGAAAAGCAATATGAGTCAATATCCGGTGAGCATCACACTTATGTGTACTACTGTCTTTGCGTTTGTCTGAAGATCCGCCCACACAGGAACGTACATTATTGACCCTGAGTCAGGAGACGAGCCATCCGCTCTACGAGGCTTTGCAGCTAGGCACAGTGGGCTAAGGAAAGCAACAAACTTTCTCTCTGCAGCGCCGCATGCCGTTTTTCGCAATCGGTTCGGGTCTATCTTTCTGACTCTGGCGACCAAAGGATCGTCAGAACAATGCCACCGGACAATAGTTGACGTCTCGACCCGCCATGGGGATATTGCCGTTAACTTGGTGAGTAAGAATTCTAAACTCCATCTCCATAATGTTAGGTCTTATGTTTCTGAAAATAGAGTTCTGTACATCCTGGTAAACGCATCACGCTGAACGTAACTTCCCGAAGAGGTGAGTTAAAACCGATGGTACTCAGGCTGGGCAGTATCAGTTTGCGCGCACAGAAGGTCCGATGACCTGAGGGCCGTGTTCTTCGGATTCCACATGGGAAACCTCATCTTTACGCCTAAATCTGTCTCATCTATGCCACACATCAAAAATTGACATCGATGCCTAGTTCCTCTTCTGCGCCATACTTATTTGCAGTTTGTACTGACACTTCTGTATCTGCCAGGCAAGATGGTAGTACTACTTCCCCCAACTTTTCGCGGGGACGTGCAGATACGCGGTAGCAAATTGGGCGGTTATGACATTCTTCCGGGACTGTCTAGCAGCATCCGCAGCATGAACGGGAAAAAGTCAAAGATGTCGTTACTCATCGGCGACAATATCACGACCGCTGAAGGGGGTGAATCCACGGATCACTGTCGTCTCTCCTCGCGCCACGGAAGGATTGTCTTAGGCTTGAGTGGGCAAGACAGCATGCCAACACCACAGCGAGAGGATAACGTTTGGAGAAAAATAGGTTCCTTTTTCCGCGGTGGTGAAAGTACGGGAAGTTCTTTGCAGGATCTCGCACGACTTCATTGACCTCACGACCAGGTTCTTGAGATTGTGTAGATACACACGAAATAGCGCCTGATTCAATCTTCTATCACAGATGAACGTGAGCAATCGTACGCGTAGACTTACCTAACCCCGATGGTACCGGAGTACGGATCACACTCTATTCCACGTTCGATATGCACCAGGTGTCAAGCTTCAAGCGCCGAATAGTTGATAAACTCAGTTATGTTACCAGGGACCCCATTTAGTGATCCCCCACTCTTCGCCACCACTTTATCGCTATCCCTCTGATGTCCTTAGACGCCTCTGATGCCAATCACCATAGCGGGTGCCTTTCCCTAAGACGCTTGTTCAAGTTGAAACTTCAACGCGTCCCTAAGAGTTACACCAAACAAGCGGACTCATCCCGTATATGTAATCAGACGCGAAAGACGTCTGATACAGAAAGGGACGATGATATTGTATGTTTTATCTTTGCATCATTTGCGCGCAACTTACCCATTACCCCCATAGACCGATCTGACCTCTCGCGTGTTTTATGATACGTGCTGTAACTTTGGAAACAGTAAATTCAATACTGCAGCATGCCAGTGGGAGGCTCCTCCCGTTTATTCAGACCTGCCATCTCCTAGTGATTCTATATGCGGAGAAATCAGGCACACGATCGAAACTGTGGTCGACGCACTCGATTCCTCCTTACGATTGCTCAGTCTCCAGATTCACAGTAAACTCCTCAGCTCTGGCCTCGTTTATATTACTGACTGTGAGATATACAGGCCACCCAGAATTGATGTTCGAAGAAATGTCTGCAGCACGTGTATCCCTCGCGCATCTCACTGATGAAATCTTCATAGATTTGCTCACAAACTTCTATCTGATTACATGGAAAGCCACGGATTTTCTGTCACGAGGCATTATCTTGGCCTCAAGACTGCTTGGAAGGCTGAATACACCCACGGGAAGGGAGGCAGAACCCTTGGGATTAACTCGGAGATGGATGCATTACCTGAGATTGGGCATGCATGCGGCCACAACCTCATTGCAATCAGTGGGGTAGGTGTGGCATTAGCCATAAAATCCGCACTGGAAACCCACAACGTTCCTGGCACAGTCATTCTTCTAGGAACCCCAGGTAACGAGTTTGAATTTGGCCCGACACGAGGTACTCATTTCTCTTTCAGCTGAAGAAGGCGGTGGAGGAAAGATTATCCTGCTTGAGCGAGGGGCCTACAAAGGGATGGATGCTTGTTTAATGTCCGTGCATCCCGCTGGATGCATCCGGAACATCACTGATAGTACATGCGTGGCTAATACAGGTGTCATCCGTCCCCTGGGCCTGAGCTGTCTTCGTTTGTGGTATCTTCACTGGCGATGCAATCTATAGATGCCGAATTCTTTGGGCAATCGTGGGTCCCGTGGTTCGTATATGGTCTCATGAATTAATCCGAAACAGCGCTCATGCTGGAGATGCTCCATGGGAAGGTGCCAATGCGCTTGATGCTGCGTTCTTATCATACTCCAGCGTCTCCGTGTTACGACAGCAGATCAAACCTGACCACAGAGTAAACGGCGTCATAAACGGCAGCGAGAGAGCTGTGAATGGTACAGTAGCAACTTCTACCATTGGGACATGAATAATTCAGTGAGGCTTTTACAGTGATCCCCGACTACGCCAAAATGAGGTGGTATGTCCGAGCGCCGACACGGGATCAGTTAACGCAACTGACAGAAAGAGTGTCCGCCTGTTTTGAGTCAGCCTCTATATGACATCTTTACAGTCGACGGGCATCTTACAAGGTTCACAGGGGTGCCGCATTGGCAACTTCCTGCCGTCTCAAGATTACGAAGAACACACCCTATTATGATTTACGGCAGAACAGCATCCTTGGCGAGTCACCTTCTCAGATGTTTTTGATTAATCAATATAATTAACACTCGAATGTAGCAAGTGCCTTCTCTCACGCAATATCTCAAGAATCTGGCATGTATGTTGGGCAATATCCCTCAGGGGCATCCACAGATTTTGTATGTGTGGTTATCAAGTCTTCCGACACATACGCATCAACTAACTACGTTCTAGGGTAATGTTTCATATGGCAAGGGCATCTGTCTAAAGTCGCATGGCAAATTTGTACTCATTGTACTTTTAGTCTTGCCCTCGCTACATCCAGCTTTTGGTATGTTGTGCGGTGCGACTATCTCTACACTTATCTGACCAGTCTCGGTGCGTACACTAAAGCGATCCCTACACGGCCCAATGGGGGAAACCATTCGCCAGCATTTGCTGATTCTGCGCGAACCACGGAAGCCCACAAAGCATGTATGATTACCACCAAGGCCTTGGCGTGTACCGGCTTCCGCGTCCTGGAAGACAAAGATTTTTTCATGCGGGTATGTGTATTGCCTATTGATTGATCGTCGTGTCGTGGTATTCAACGTTAATATGACAGGTGCGAGAGGTCTTCGAGGCCAGCATGTGATGCAATCCATAACGGAGACTATAAGAGTGTGTACGCTTAACACGTGGATTTAGATTCAGAGACACCGTGCACCATGTTGTAATTATATGTAGAGTATCACAGAAAAATTTATCGCAGATCGCATTCGATAACCGTTTGAAAGAATAGTCATAAAAATCAAAAGCAGTCCGAAGATCCGATCGCATATGTAACCATGACGCATGCGTGAGCCCTTGCTCACTTCACCCCGAACCCCGGCTGTCTCAGCACTACTAAGGTGTACGTGTCCCTGAGTCTCCCTCAACCTTCTCATTCACAAGATGCTCGCCTTCATTCTGCGACATCTCAGGCGTTGTGTTGCCTTCTCTTCGGGCTTTTCCACGTAGGTGGTGATGCTTTGATTTGCCCTCTGCTGCTTCGGCGACCATTCTGAAAATGGAACGTCAACGTGGGCATCAGTCACCTTAGGAGGATCCGAACGCACCGCTCAAGCTCGCGTCGGACCTCGTCGGTCTCATCGGGAACCGTGCTTTTGAATATATGACCCATGATCATCAATCCCTGACAGAGAAACAATGTAAGATTGGCGTCATGTCGACATTTAGACGTGGACAATGATCTTCGAATGGCGACATAGTGACACACCTTCGCGCGGTGGAACAAAATCTGATCGGACGCCTCTTTATCTTTGAGCACGTTATCCACAACCTGAATAGGAATGATTCAACTGCTGCACACCCACAAGCAACCCTTGAGCGCACCTCCCGGAGAACTTGAACGACTTCGAAACGCGTGCCTCGCCAAGACGCTAGCATGATCTAGTGCATGTCAACTTATCTCACCAACAGATTGACTGCGTTGTAAAATACACAAACCTTGCCTGTAACATCCTCTTCTAGTGCACGCAGCACGTCCTCATCGAGCTCCCCCTTCTTCTGCAAGCGGTCCATCTCGGACATGAGAGACTGCACGCTAAATCTGTTTCACATATATCGTGAACGTGTAAACAGGACAATATAGATGGAAAACGAACGCGCTGCCGATGACACCCCATGCGTCTTTTGCCACTGAACCCTTCTCCTTCATTCGCGACCAGAAACCTGCACTGTGCCACATAAGCGAGTCGATTCGATAAGGGAGCCAACAAGAGCACTACTCACATCCCTAGGAATTTTTTCGACTTCATAAATGAAGTGGCCTTCATCATGTAAACTGTCCCAATTGCATGTAGCAGCTATCAATCCCCTGATTAGCTAACTCAGGGTATTGATGCACACCAGCTACACATACCTCAACCCCAAAGCTCTCCAGCTTCAAATCGTCTGCCTCAAGTTTTATCCGTGATTCGAACGCCTTTGTTTCGGGGTCTTCCTTGTCGCCAGGTGCTTTCGCATCCACAAAGGGTCGTAGTCGCTCGATTAACTTCGCAGTGAGCGTTTTTACTCGTTCATCCATCAAGCGTTTGCGTTCATCGTCAAGATCCTGAAGCTTCTTTTTCTGCTCTGGCGTGAGTTTATTGCGTTTCTTATCCCTTTCTTTGCCTTCTTTGCCGCCATTGGAAGGAGTTGGAGACCCAAAAACAGACTGGCGCTTCGAAGCATTATCAGCGGGACTGGGTGTTGATGGACCAGGGGCGGGAACGTGCGGTTCGTGCGAGACTGCTGCTTGTGGCGGGACGATACCCTCTTTCTCGAGCTCGGCACGTTCCTCATCAGTCATTACTGTCTGTGCCACGGACGTCATCTCCTTCATTAAAGATATCTCCCCGATCTGAGCGTACCACCAGGATTAGTCGATAATGCAGTTAATCGTGACAGATGGAGTCAAGACATTGAGAATAGCTCTCAAGTGTAAGACCAAGAAGAGACGCACATAATCTCTGAATCGTTCTCCACCAAATACGTTTGCGAAGAAACCCGCTGCGTCGTCTAGTTCTGTACTCTCCTTGTCCACCTGGACCACGCAAAACCACATCTCAATGTCAACCTTTGTATACTTTGAAAAGTTGGCGCACCATAGTCTTCCCGTTCTTGTCATAGACCGCTCTCAAATTCTAATCGTGTCTCAGTTTGGATTCAAATCATCAAAGTGGAAGAAGGCGTACAGCATCTGATAGCACCTGATATGCTTTACTATGTATCGTCAGCACGCCGTCAATTCATAGACAGCTAACCGCTGATGCACCTTATATCCTTGAATTTCTCTTCCGCATCCAAGGAAGGGTTTTTGTCCGGGTGATACTACAGCAGATGAATGAGCTGAAACGTCTTGCTAAAGCAAGACCAAAGAGAAGCATGCGCACTTTCATTGCCTGCTTCCTGTAGGCCTTCTTGAGGTCTGTGTCGTTAACATCCACGGGGACATCCAGCTATGCCGCTGGTGGTCAATGCACACTGTAAGAAATGTGGAGTGGCTGCGCACCAAGTCATAGTACTCTGTTTCGACTGGTGCCATTGATTAGGATTATCTGTGAGCCTGTCGCCTCTATAGTACTAGTGTGGATGGTTTGTCTATTAGATATAAGGGACAGGAAAGAGATGCAGAAGAGCCCGAAAAGCAAGGGGGATGAACGTTAACAACCTGATGTCACTGACTCCGAAGGTCCAAGGACGGTAGCACAGCCACATAACCTGCAGTAAACGATGGAAGAAGCGGACTTGACCGAAAAATCAACTATGTATAGTTCTTACCAAGTTCTGGGTAAAATTGTGATTCGCATTTGCACAGACATGATGTATAACAATAAGAATCCAGTGCTACAATGGGGTGGAATAAAATATGAATGATGTGGCGCTGGCCCTGGGTAAACAAAGTGCAAGTTAATAGGTGCTAAGCTGGTCAGACTTTCGCGCAACTAAGTTGTGAATGACAGTTGAGTTGAGTCGGGTAAATAATTATGAGTGCTTGACTCCATTTTCATTGTCCAGCGCAAGCACGCTTGTAGAAAATCGGACTGATTTTCTTGGGGTTGTTGGGCGAGTTCCCTCACTTCCACTCCCTGATGATGCTATTGATGTAACCCGCGCCGGCAAGGACGCAGATCGGTAACCGAGTATCAACTTTGACATACGGTGCTTTAAGGAACGCACAGACCGCGGGCCATCAGGTGTTGCTGGACCTGCGGAGTTGATCGTAGATGTGGAGGGAGATGGGCGGATTAATGCAGTTGAGCTCAGAGGGGGGCAATTTAAAGTAGTGCTGGTGCTTGTTTTCTTGAGGGAAGAACGGGAAGGGGGTGGAGGAAGGCTATGTGTAGGACGGTGCAGTGCAGATGAATCGCGGGGGCACCGTATATGAGAGGGTGATGAGGGTACAGAATGACGGTGATGACACGGATTTCGCAAATGGGGTGTGCAGGATACATGAAGACCCATTGCAATTTGTTCAATGGTAGGACGGGAAGCTGCGGAGTCTCTATATCTCGCGTGCATTCGTGGATGGATATAAGGGTTTCGTTCTTCTGGAGTAGAATACATGCCACGCTGCACAGTAGAATAGTGAGAATCGGCTGGAGCAAATAAGGATGCTTACTTACTAGGTTGTCTGCATGTCGTTTTCTGGGTGAGGTCAGAAGGGTATGACTGATGGACTTGCGCATTGAGACGAAGAAGCGTGAAGCAGTTCCACCAAGTCCAAGACTCTGCTGGCGTGATTGAGGCTTGTCATTCGTGGACACATGTGAAGAAGATGCTAGGGCGTTCATCGTAAGAGGGGTGCTGCTTGAAGACGCTTGAAGATCTATGTGTGGTGACTCGTGTGCGCGGTGCGCTGTGCGCAGCAGGTGATGTAATAAATATCGTGGTACGCGTTGTTTTCGCCCAGTGTCCGTTAATGATGTGAAACATAGGTACGTACATGCACCATGCCTTGCAAGCAAGTACATATACCGTCTCCCGAACACGTCCACACCCGGTCCACAAAATATTATTGACGTCCACACTTCAACCCAATAAGGCGCTATAGCCAAGTGGTTACGGCGACAGATTAGAAATCTGTTCCTCTTTGAGGGCGCAGGTTCGAGTCCTGCTGGCGTCGAGGTCTTCATTTTTATGGCAGCATGGGGTGGTGCAAATCTTGGAAGCTCTCTTACTCTAGGTGCCCCATTAATGCTGGTATCCCCAGCGTCAAGGCGATTGTGATTGTTATTTTGGAAACGATCTTGGTGGATGGGCTAACAGGCATCCCAGTATTCTGCGCCGCCCTTTCGAATGTGACATTTTCACCCTTATTACACAAACCTCGTCCCAGCACGCCTTGTTCTGCTTATTTCACAGCGTATATCCCCTACCAACTTGACTACATCATGATATCCTATTTGAGCGTTTACCTCGAGGCATCAACTCTCCACATTGTTGATTTAGACAAACGAAAGCAAACGTCGTCATGCAGAACTCCGCCCGTAGCACGCTACAACATGGACTTTGGTTGACTGGCGTGCAAATCATACAAATCAACTGCAGCCCTCGCGATCTCATCCATGAACTCCTGGTTTGGCATCTCCTTTCGTGAGGTGACGGTGTATTGTAAACGGTCTGTGTATGTGTGAAGTTCGGCACACGAACCTAAACTTCCAGTTTGAACGTACCATCGTATCCAGTCATGTATGCCACCCCAAAGCCTTCCGGTACAACTTCACCCCATCCATATACAGGAAAATGGTCCGAGAAAACAGCACTCGTGCTCAAGACCCAGTTTCCGGAGCGTTTGTACAAAGGGTCGTTAAACAACTCTGGAACTGGCTCGCCTTCTTCCAGGCAGAGCTTCAATCCTGGTTTATTTGTTAGTATGCAAGATACGTTCCAAGACAAGGGTGACTCACCTAACATGTGTCGATCCACTCCTTCTCCGGCCCCTGCTGCCTTCGCCAATACAATGTGCGCTTTGGCTGCTTCATCAAAAAGCTGTTTCCGGTCCTTAGAGCTGACATGAGGGTCGTCCATCGCCGAAACAAAAGCATCCGATTGTGAGGTGACGACCCTGATTGTCTCCGTCCGGCCTTTCCAGTATCTGCGTGTAGTCGCTGCCTCGTAGGTCCCTCCTTCCCTGTTCAGCCCACGAGCACGGAGGAAGCGAGCATACGCCAGTTGGATGATCATCTGGGCCCATAAATCAGGGGATACACGAAATGCCTTGATGGCGGCCTTGCCATAGGATGTGAGGTGGTATGACATTGACTGTGAATCAGCAAGCTCGTATGCGGCTTTCGACGCCTGGTCGATTGCGGTACGCGTCGTGTCGTCTACCACAAAGTCTAATGGTTCAGGTTCCGGTGGCGGAATAACAGAGGGCACCCCAAGGTCAAAAGCAGGATCAGCGAGCCAGTCGAGCACCTCATCGCACATACGGGCGGTGGGCGTGCCGTCCATAACGGAATGCTCGCCCAGGAGACCAGCACGTGCGTTATCGAAAACGATAAACTCGACAGGTTTGTCAACCCAGCGGTTCTTCAGACCAGGTGCATCCGATGTAGAGGGTGAGAGCGAACCGTGCCAGAGAGAACGGCTGTGATCAATGGAAGAAGTGGGCGTGTCGGTGTCAAGGGAGATGAGAAAGGCAGACGAGTGTATTGTATGCAAGATAGTTGCATTATGTGGATTTGCGGCCAGGTGGGCGTGGTCCTAACATTTTTCAGGGGGTGTCACGAAGAACTAGCATGATTAGATGTACCTTGGCCCATACGTCACGGTTTGATGCAGTCAAAACGCCAACTCCTGGGTATTCTTCAGTGGTAGAGTCGTAAATGTGTTGCATCTGTCTGTTGCAAATGTTAGTTTTGAACACATGTAGCAAAACGGGAGGAACACACTTCTCTAGCTCAGTCATACTGAGTATTTGCCCATCTATGATACCCTGGAGCTTCCAGAATCTGTTCCTCCTGACAACAATGATATGTCCTAATTCATCTGCTTTGGAACCTGCGTGAGATATACTCCAATCGAGACCTTGGAGACCGGGTATACGACAGCAATCAAACATCCATCTTCACAAGTGGTTCAAGGATGGAAACAACTTCGATATTGCGTCACACACCGATACGTGTCCATGCAGAACTGACCCTCCTTTGTTCCGTCAGGGCTCACCTGACCGCTCAACAGCTTCTGCCGAAATACGAGGGCTCCACGTGCAAGGCCAGCAGCACGAGCAGCAGGGCTTTGCGGAAGGTGGGCAGGTTGCCCATCGAAGCCATCTGTGTATGAACTGTCAAGGCCGAAGACATGAGGAACTGTTGTACAGCTCACAATAATATGAAACATTCACCACAACCTGCGCACGTGTCAAGATAGTGCTACTATGTGCAGTGGAGCTGGCAGGCTGGACATACCGAATCTCGATAGCCCAAGTAGCCGAGATCATCCCACCACTCCTCCAGCCAATGTTCGCGTTCATTTGCACGCTGCAGGAGACGGGACTGTAATAGGTTCCCTAAACCAGCGTGTGATCCGAATGTATCAATCTTCTTAGCAGCATCAGTGAATTCAGCGTCTGAGTTTGCTAACGGCAACAATGACGTCTTCAGTCGCTCGAGGGTAGCGGTGAGATTTGGAACTGGCAAACGAGGAAGAGAGTCATGTTGGGGCGCGAAGTTGGGTATTGGAGGGGCAGCTGATTTCCAATCAACTGGACGTGGTCCAGTGAGAGAGGGCATACGAAACTTTCTGAATAATAATGGTTTCCGACAAACTATGAAGGGAGGGAGCCTGGCAAGCATTAGGCTAGAGGAATGAGCACTATAACTTGCTGTCTAAAGTATCTGATGCCAGACTACTCGGTCGGCTTTGACGAATATCACGAGCGTCGAGCTATATTACGGCTCACGTGTTTATCGAAATTTAGCCGGAGCTTTCATTCAATAGTAAGCCTACCGGTAACGATTTTTGCTAGGCCATCTGTTAGACTCAGTGTTGAACTTTTTTATCTTCATCGGATTCTCCTTCGAAGTGGTTGATGTGCCCGTCTAACAATTGCGAAGCACGCCTTACAACTTGCAAAAACCTCTCAATCAGTTCTTTTTTTTCCAATCCCACTTACAGCGGCCGTGATTGGAGGAATGACTGTCTTTCAAGTTTTATTGTTCTGCACACAGGGGACTAACATACGGCCTCTCCCATACCTTATTCCAATCTATGTACGGACCTGAAGCGTTTGGAGCTTCTACCTTCTGCAGTGATGGTGCTAAACTCGGAGCCTCCCCAAGGCATCATTTTCAAGTTGTAATAAAGGGTGAGACATGACTCGGAAGCTCCGCGTTGCTCGTTTGATTTCATGGTTTCAAGCCTTCTTACAACGATGGCGAAGCTCGAAACCATGTTCCATCACCTATATTCATATGTTCCCTCCCCATATATGTTCATGCTCGATTATCTGCAGACATCCAACCCCTCGCAATTCAAACTCAAGCGCTTTTCCAATGGCCACTAATAATGGAAAGACGCTTAAGACAGAGCCTCGGCACAATCTGCTTCAGCTTTAGGAGATGGTGTCTGTTTTTAGTGCTATGCTAACTCTCCTCCTAGTATCTGTCCAGGCATGCACATCTCACCGAAGTGCCAATAAGCCAGACTATATTCTGAAGACGCTTGTACAGGTCCCCCACCCCAAACTCTTCAAGTGTTCAGTCAAGCCTCGTTCCGCGAAAGCCGTGTCGCTCATTCAGCAGGATATCAGCTATTTAGCGTGCCAAGATGAAATACGCCTAGCCGAGGAAGGTAGGTATTTTGTACTACATATCACACTGCGGAATCAACTGTGATGTTACATCGCGTGCTCTTTAGTAATTTCCAGCATCCAAGAACAAAGCGCATTGAACGACTAAAAGGAAGAAGCTATGGACTAGTACCGAGTCACAATTTATGGTCCCACACACAATGTGATTTCACTGCTGTGGATGACGCCACAATTCACAAGGCAAGTATTAAAGGCGTGCCACCAGCTCCGTCTCTTACTTACACGTCATGGAACCTCCTACTCCCATTTCATTTAGATTTAGCGATCTCCCAATTGAGATCGCCCTCCTCATCTTCAAATTTGCCGCGCAACCAGGTTTTGCTCCACCTGATACTTGTGCTACCCAAAACCCATACTCACCTGCCCTTTCACTATCTCGCGTCTCCACAATTGTCAGGCGCACTGTACTGCCTGAACTTCTGCACACAGTATTATTGGCAGAAGCTCGCCACGTAGAAGCTTTCATACGGGCTCTACGTATACAGAAAACATACGTCGATCAACAACAGCATGATCTATCTCTTGATTATGCATCTCACGTGCACAGGATGTGGATCGGAGAGTGTCGGGGGCCTTTGCGAGACCTAGACGCTCCCTTCATCAGCAGCTTTACCCCTTCTGCGGCTGAGCTTGACTCGGAGTCAGATGTCAGCCTGCTGGCTCCAGTAATCCTCGCCGCACCGTCTCTTGCGATCGAATTTATCAGTCTGGACATTCTTTTGGGTTGCCTCAAACATGCGTATAACTCCGATGTCGACTTGAATGACAACCACGGAAATTCCCCGCTTCCTTGGAGCACGAAAAGTTTGACACTATCAGGTAGTATCTCTCTTCGATGGTGGCCCTTCATGGGGACTATCCATGGATATACTTTCCTCACTTCCATCCAACACCTCACCTTACTCTCTTCCACAACCTACGAAACACATCGGCACCTCGCTGGCTACTGCGCCAGCGGCATTGAACCTCGAGACTCTGAACCCTACACAGTGCCTTTGTGGATAGCACGGGCTCCTTTCAAGAAACTTCAGACATTTTCGATGCTCATTCCGCACAGGGAACCCTCGGTCGCTGAATGTGCCCCTGCGTCTAGCACAAGGGCGACATGGATGCCGTTGGTCACGTTCCCGGCTTCCCTACTACCGGACCATTGGACATTCCAGGAAATCAAGTCGTTTATGGAGACTCGTGTGGGATTCATTCCATCTGTTCTACTACCACTGTCCTGTTCTCGCAAGTTGTGTGCACTTTGTCTAGATCGCGAAAGGATTTGGGCATATGGATGTGAGGGCCCCGGTCCACTGGTACGGGTGTCAGCCTGATTGTGAAATATATGTACTCGTTCGTAATCAGTTGTCTAATTTACTGTACACTTGGACGCGATTAAAATTTAAATTATTTTTCTGACTAGCGGCCGGCTTATTTGTGGTCTGTTACAACCAATTCAACGGCAAAGTGCGAGTGATTTGACTCGTCTTAATTCCACGTTGGTAGTGAGCGAGCGCATAAGAAGCAGTCAGGACCTCAATCAATCGTTCACCAGACTGCAAATGACTCAGATCAATCTGCAGCAGCTGCGGTCATTGTTCCTCTTGCGGGTGCTATTTCTTTCGCTAGCATCAAGGATTGATCGATCACCTTGATCGCGCGCGCATGCAACTTGTACACCTGGCGTTATGGTGTATGACTGATCAAAACTCACTCGACCCTCTGTCTGGTTGTGGTAGCCTTAGTCATGACCAATGTGACCAATGTGCACCAACGCAAATGAGATTGTCATTCCCCAGGTAGAATTAATTCGTCGACCTAATTCCTAAAGCCCTTTTGATGGAGCTTTGCAGTCTTGCGGTTGGAGACATCCCCTCCGTGATCTGGCCACATGCTAGGAATAGGACGTCATCCAACAAAGCAGATCCTTTCGGGAATCATCATCAATAACTCGTAGTCGCCGATGTGCATGATCCGAGGCAGTTCAAACATTTGTATCGATATATGTGTGTCCCTCTTCATAATCTGGTATATGTTGTTAAACATCATCCGAACGCGTGATTCCTGACCTTTCTCATTTTCAGACATGTTTCGCCAACTCGCTCGAGATATTTGCAATATAGACTGTTCACCCAGAATTGTCCATGGTAGCTCAGGGACCAAAATTGCCGAACGCAGAGCAGGATTCATAGCAGGAAGAATACTGAAAGGAAATCTGAGAGGACCCTCGCGAGTTGAGAGTAGAGGAAGTGAAGGAAGTGGACGGATTTTCCCAACCACGTCAATATTACTGAGCCTAAGTAAAGCTGAATATTTAATTTAATGCTTGTTGTGAAAAATCTTTCATCGTCAAAGTCGCCTTTTCGGCTTTGCTCAGCTTTAGTTAAACTTGCAGGCTGCCTTCCGAGTCTCTTTCAGTGATTCTCGCGTGCCTAACCATCCTTGCCCTCCCCCCAAGACCTAGAAATTCGAGGCAAGTGCTGAGTTGTCTGACGTGGTTTGAATTTCTCGCGCAGAAGCTTTTCTAGCCCCTGACCTTCAAGAATATTAATGCGGTTCGGGGAAAAACCCTTACCACGATGGCCAGTACAAGTCAAACTCTGTGGCCCCGAGAACATGACATACTCGCTCCCCTTTGAATTCCTGCGGCTTTAACTGTCGAGGTTCAAGACTTCTCAGTCAGAACGTAAGTGCAAAATAACGAAAACGTTTCTACTCGGCCCCGGTCGACTATCATGCATGTCACGACCCACCTTGGAGAAGATAAACGCGTAAGCGAAGTCTTTTCTCACAACTAGCTATTTTGAGGTATCCCGACGGTAGGCGGACATATAAGGAAGACATTCGTTTCTTGTATTACAGGTATGGATTCCTGGCTGGATCCCTGTGAAGTAATAACTGAGTCCCAGCTTGGCCCCGAAGCATGGATCGCCAAGCCCTCGATCATACTTTGGCCGTATGCGTTGACCTAACAAGTCCCTTGAAGTTGAACATCATCTAGTGTTTTAACATGTGGCTCTAGTGTTTTGCATGGGAGGTGGCTTGGTACAATGATGTTTCCTTCCCAAGTTATGCATTAGTACACGGCTAGAACAGCAATAGTAAGTCCAAACTCACAGCATCCAGACCGGCGGGCGAACCTGAGCGAATGAAAGACTTCTGCTATGGATAGCTAAAGCAGGCCGTGCGCATAAAAGCGAAGCTTTTACTGGTCAGTCTATTCCAGGAATAATTCTCTTTCAGACTCGCAAAGTGACAGCAGATAGTTACCAATTACTAACAGGGAACCCTGCTGATTGTTATGACACGGTCCGTGGAATGTCTACAAAGACCGGTTCAAGTTCTCGCGCTGCGAGCCGCCAACCATGGTTTTAATTGCCCCTCGGTTAGCCCTTGGCCTCGAAGCGAGTAGCTTCTTTAAAATTCTTTTGTGGAGCATCATATTCCGAGTAACGTTGCTTTAAGGCGGGGCCGAAATGAAGACTCGTCTGTTACAGTCAACGTTGCGGTACGGAGTGGGATGCGCATGTCAGGAGGCTATGCTCGACAGGTAGGTAGCTGCATCTTTCTTTTCATACTCCGGTATGTCCATGTGTTCTGCATGGAGCTCCTGTGCTTCCTGCGAGCGTCAGTACTTCGGATAGACTGATCCGTGTTGGTCAATGCGAGTGGGAAATCATGTGGAGAATTTGCCAATGACGTTTTCGATACCTCTCGTAACCTAAACCGTTTCTTGACCGTATCTTGTATTTCTACATTCAGTGCATCGAAGTTGCTGCGGTTGTCGCCGCCATCATCGATCACTACATTGTCTTCGCCGTCGTTAACGCTGAAGAAGAACGTGTGAGCGAATCAGCGGTCGATAGCCAAACTTGGTGCAACTACAGGCCGAAAATTGAGTCTTGTCACTGTGTGATCTCTACCACGCAGCTAACGCCAGTACCAGTGACCCGTACGTGACGATAACTCTCTTGTTTGCCAACTGTCCACGATTGTCCTAGAACACTGATTGTCAGATACGGGCGCGATGGACAGGCCAGCTGGGCCACGCCAGCCAGACAAGCGAAATGAAGCATACGAGTCCATCTTCGGTCGGCCATCCGCTTCTCACCACCAGGCAGGACAATATCCTGGCCAGCCTGTCGCACAACAACTGCAATATGCACAGTCAATACACAGCATGCCTGTGCATGGCGCCCAATACCAACCATACCCCGCGCACTACCAGCATGACAGGAGGATATCACACTCCCAGCCTCAAAACTATTATCCAAATCACTTACCGCAACACCCTCAGCAGCACCTGCAGCCGCCATACAGGCAGTCATATCCACATACAGCTGCATCCCAGCAACAAATGCCTGCACACCACCATGCACATCACACCCGTCCACACACTCTGGCCCCTCCCATGATCCATGGTCGAGCTAGATCTGTAGTCAGTTCACCCCATGCTGCTGGTATAATCTCACCGCTACCGGACGATCCGACCGATGAGTCTCTCGAGGCTCTTACAAGAGCAGGCCTCACCCCTGCACAGGCTTATCAGGCTCAAGTTTACCGTAATAGTCCTACCAGTCAACAGCAGCCCAACGCGCAGGCCAATTTCACAAGGGAACCCTCTTTAAACGGCAACAATCATCGTGTCTCTAACGACGTGCCCCGTCTGGGCGTCAATCTTGACCTGGAGGATACTCACTTTAGTGTCGATTTTGGCACCGACGATCACTCAGGTCCAGAAGAGTCCACAAGCGAATTGCCATGGGCTATTCCGAACACAGGTGCAAATGCAAGAGAATATACACGTGGGTTCCACTCTCCCATATCTGGTCCCATTGCACAATGAGCTCATAATGTCCCCATTTCAAAGCGACGGCACCCTTCCCAAGGGTACAGCAATATCGACAAGCAAGCCCTCTTTCCATCACATCTGATCAGAGCAATTCATCTGCCAGTTCGCGACCACAACCCCTTCAGCTCGACACCACTCTCATGTCCACTCGTAATTCCCTCATCAGTACTTCCCCTGCTTCATCCTCCCGTATTGACCATGCTGCCGCTTCCACTAGTCGTCGATCATCGGACTCTGTCCGTACGATGCCTGGTGCTGCCTTTCGTCGCGACCGCACTCCACAAGACCGATCCATGTCCATGTCAGCTGCTTCGGGCAGCGTCCGCACTATGATCGATCGCGGCTCTCGCGCCCCAAATCCATTTATGGCTGAGGGTCGCAACAGCCCCACCACCTCCGCACGACCACCTCGCCGAGCACCCATCGTATACCCAGCACTCCTCTCTCGCGTCGCGGAGGCTTTCCGTGAACGCATCAACCTCCAGGATCGTCTAAAAGACGGTCTCACATACAAGGATGCCTTCGATGGTCGTGAGGCGGTCGACAAGATCTCGTATATAATCAAGACCACCGACCGCAATCTCGCACTACTTCTTGGTCGTGCCCTCGACGCACAAAAGTTCTTCCATGATGTCACCTATGACCATCGGCTCAGGGATAGCGCTGCAGAGCTGTACCAGTTCCGCACGAAATTGAGCCCATTCGTGAGCGGTGAGCTGCCGACAAACTTTGGAGACAGAGATGATGATGGTGACTTGAAACCTGAGCGGCCATCGCCTCGCCCTCAAGATTGTGGATCGGGGCCTTTTGGACATGGATCGAACGACTCGCATGGTGACACACAGGAGAAGGACGCTTCACCTATTGTTGAGATCCCTGAGCCGCATGGGCCCCAGGGATCAGAGAGTATTGATGAGGTGCCACTTCCTTCGGGCGTTTTCACGCTTCTTACGGACTGTTACTCGCCGACGTGTACGCGAGATCAGCTATGCTATAGTATCGCGTGCCCTAGGAGGCTTGAGCAGCAGTCACGACTGAACATGAAGCCACAGCCTGGGCTCAAGAAGCAGATATCAAGGGAGAGCTTGGGTGACTTTGTAGTGCGTGTGATATAATCCTCCTTTCCTCAGCGCTGATTATGTTCCGTTTGGGCAGGAACCTGGTACATTATGGATACACTCCGTCCCGCAAGAGGTCGTCAACAGTGTCTCTGACGCCGAGAAAAGGCGCCAGGAAGCTATTAACGAAGTCATATACACGGAACGTGACTTTGTTCGCGACATGGAATACCTTCGTGATGTGCGTCTTTGTACTTGATTATCTCTCGTGGATTCATCTTTTGCATAGGTCTGGATCAATGGGCTGAAAGATAGTGACATCATCCCTGCTGAACGTCGTGCGGACTTCATCACACAGGTCTTCTGGAACATCCACGAAATCATCGCAGTAAATACCCGCCTTCGAGATGCGCTCAACAAGCGACAAAAGTCATATGCTGTCGTGGAGCGCATCGGGGACATCCTCCTTGATTCTGTGCCACATTTCGCGCCCTTCGTAAGCTACGGTGCTCACCAACTGTATGGCAAGTATGAGTTTGAAAAGGAGAAGAGCTCCAATCCAGCGTTCGCACAGTTTGTGGAAGTGAGTCGACTTTTCTAAATCGTGGTTTTTTTTACGATTGATGCGGTTCTTTTAGACTACGGAAAGGTTGCCAGAATCGCGCAAGCTTGAGCTCAATGGATATCTGACGAAGCCAACCACACGATTAGCTCGATATCCGCTACTTCTGGAGGCGGTCTTGAAGCACACGCCCGACGATAACCCAGACAAGCAAACGCTTGCGCAGGTGGTCATCATGGTCCGCGAGTTCCTTGGGAAAGTGAACGTAGAGACGGGCAAGACAGAGAACCGCTTCAACCTCCTCCAACTCGACCAGCAGCTCGTGTACAGGCCAGGGGAGCAAGTGGTACGTGTCCACTTCGTCATTGTGATACATCGAAATGTTTTACTGACGATGTTGGATAGGACCTGAAGCTACAGGACCCTGGTCGTGAGCTCGTGTACAAGGGTGCTCTGAATAAGAGAGGTGGTGGGCAAGGGGACAGCGGGGACCTGCTTGTGTACCTCTTTGACCACGCTCTACTGATGGTAAAGCAGAAGAGCAAACATGAGCAATTCAAGGTCTATCGACGAGTAGGTGCCTGAATCCCATCGCGAACACCTGCTTATCCGCACCGCAGCCGATACCCCTCGAGCTCCTCTTCGTGCATGTCACAGATGAATCCAATAACATCCATCGTCCTGCCAACGCTCGCCATGGTCATAAAACGCTCACGAAGAAAAACAGTTTCAACCGTGGTACACCATACGCGCCTGCCATTCCAATCAAAGTTGATGGCAAAAGCGGATTCGCCATCACGTTCATACATCTGGGGCGCAAGTACTACCAGATGACGCTTTGGGCGAGCACATTTGTAAGCCACCGCAAGTGGGTCGAGACCATCACGAAGCAACAGGAATCCCTCCGTGAGCGGAGCGCAGTGTTCGAGACGATTACTTTATGCGAGGGCTTCTTCCTCGGGCAGAATAGGGTGAATTGCGCTGCGCCGTTTGGTGAGTGATTCTGGTGCATACTCCACGGAGAAGGATGTTAATGAGATATAGCATACGGAAGGAGAATCGTGTATGGGACGGATGATGGAATCTATCTGTCGGATTTGAATCATCCAAACAGAGACCCAGTCAAAATGCTGGCTCTGCTGGATGTTTCTCAAGTCGATGTCTTGGAAGAGTTTCAATTGCTCATAGTACTTTCCGGTCAGTCTCCATTATTTCCATGTGACATTTTGTTTACAGGTTTTGTTCTAGAACGACAGGTCATTACATTCCCACTGGACGCTCTCGACCCCATGGACCCGATGTCTGGCTTGAAGCGGGCGAAGAAGATATCGTCACACACGACGTTCTTCAAGGCTGGCATTTGCCTAGGAAAAGTCCTCGTTTGTATCGTCAAATCGAGCCCGCTGTCTAGTACGATCAAGACATTGGAACCGATTGACCAGAACATTCGCGGAAGGAGTAAACCGACGTTCCGTAAGATTTTGCAAGGCGGGAATGATACGCTGAAGGCGTTCCGAGTAAGTTTTGTAATTTGAATGGTGTAAGTGGCTCATTCCGTCGTAGGAATTCTACATTCCTGTGGAGTCGAGTTCAATCCACTTCTTGAAAACGAAGCTCTGCGTAGGGTGCACGAAAGGGTTCGAGATCGTCGACCTCGAAAGTCTTGATACTCAGGGACTTCTCGATCCAGCCGACGCCTCTCTTGACTTTGTACGGAAAAGAGAAAATCTTCGGCCGATGGCTATCTACAGGGTAGACAATGAGTTTCTCCTTTGTTATGACGGTAAGTGGCCGGAACATCTCTTCCGGCGGATGACTTATCCGTGCCTAGAATTTGCGTTCTATGTGAATAAAAATGGTTGGCGGTCCCGACAAGATTTCATGGTGCATTGGGAGGGGTCGCCTACTGGCTTTGGTACGTTCAGGTACTAGGTACGTTGGGCCAGCGCTGATGCTGTCTCAGCCCTTCGTTTTCCATATGTTTTAGCGTTTGAACCTACATTCGTGGAAATACGGCACGTCGAAACGGGACTCATGTCACAAGTCATTCAGGGGAACAATCTCCGTCTTTTATTTGCTGACATGCCACCGTCAGCGACTCATTCAGGCAATGCGCAGCACAACCAATACTACGGACAGCAAGGATATAGTCCGTATCAGCAGCCGACTCCGTCACTTTATGGGCAGACGTCAGTATATGGGCAAGGATATGGATCACCTGCCCATTCCCCTCAGTCTCAGCATGCACGTTGCATACCATCAGGTCGTGATGAGATCTTGATGGTCTCTGACGACCGTGTATTAACATTACGAATGGCTGCGGGGACACCACATGTTATTTGTGATACAGTATCGTTGGCGTCATCGCGGTGACTGTAGGTATTTTTTGTTTCGTGTATGTTGTGATATTCAAATGTATTGTATGAGTATCATCTGTTGTCAATTTTCCGTTAATCCGTGATACCAGTACCAGTACCCTCATCATATAGCATATATTTCTATTGCATTTATACACCACGGGCCGAATGGAGCTCCGAGAATAGCGTTTCCAAGGAACGTCATTGCCATTTTTAGATGCCGTGTGACCGAGTATTCCATTTATGGCAGGTATAGTATTTATTCTGGTCTGATTTGTTGATGTTTTTTTCCATAATTATTTTTCCTGCTCTCCATCTTCCAAGCTTTCAAGTTCCAAGACCAATCTTTGTCCCGTCACTCTTTTGACTTTGTCTCGGCCAGGCCCATTCCGTCATGCAGCTACAAGCTTTCGTCGCTCTTTTATCCCTTCTCGGGGCTGCTAATGCCACTCAGGAACGTCATCTTCGTCTTGGAAAGAGACAGAATGCTGGCGCCGTCGTTGCTTCGAGCTCCTCATCATCTGGTGTCCCAACGAGCTTTACTTCATCTCTTACATCGACCTCGAATTCGCCCGTACCAACCACACCCGTTGGTACTACTATTCCTCCGCTGGCTAATATCACTTCGGGCATGGCCACCCCTTCGACTGTCCCCGTCACTGCTACGTATTCTGCAGGCGCTACACCTTTAATTTCCGGTGCTCCAGTTTTACCCACTCCATGTAAGTCTTCTTACCGACGCTTTTTTGGGGGGTTGCTGACAGCATTGTAAATAGTCGTATTCCAAGCTGCAAGTTGGCCTCCTCAGGACCAGATTGCGCCTACTGGTGCGTGTTGTAAAGAGCTGCGGTGTGTCACGAAGCATAATATTATCATTACCCAGATTCCGTGGAGGTCTCCCAATGGATGGAAGAACTCACTGGTTTCGATATCCCCGATATCAGTCCTACTGCAGATGGCACTTGCGTCGGCGATCCGGCTGCCGCATCGCAAGCTGCTAGTCGTGGCTGGTGGACTTGCGGTGGTTATACCCGTGCTACTGATATCACCTCTTGTCCGACCAAGTTGACATGGGGTGTCAGCTTTGACGATGGCCCAGGTTTCTACAGTATGTATATTTTTCTAACATTTTACATTAATCATGGCTCATGTTTATGAACAGCTCAGTGTGTTATTTCCGACATTCTTGACTGTAATTTTCTCATCAATTGACAGGGAGCTTCTTAACTACTTGGCTTCCAAGAACTTGACCTCGACGTTCTTCGTTATTGGTTCTCGTATCGTTGAGCGTCCTCAGGTTCTTGTTGAGGAATATATGGCTGGGCACGAAATCGCTGTCCACACCTGGTCACATCGCGTACGTGTGATACAATCACTCTTGCGTCTATGACTAATTGTGTAATAGCCTCTTACCATGCTCACCACCGCTCAAGTCGTAGCTGAGCTTGGCTGGGCACGTAAGGCTATCAAGGACGTCATTGGTGTTACTCCCACGTTAATGCGTCCCCCCTTCGGTGACATTGACGATCGTGTTCGTGCTATTTCCCTGGCAATGGGTATGGTCCCCGTTATCTGGACTAGCACTGGTACTGGTGCAACATTTGATACTAACGGTCAGTTATCTCGATCTTATGTTTTTGGTTTCGAATTCAAATTTATTTTAATCGACGATAGACTGGAAGGTCCCTGGCGGTGTGGTCACAGGTCCTCAATCCTTCGCCACTTTTGAGGCTATTTTAGGCAACGCAACTATGCTGAACACTGGGTAGGTGCAGTGCAGATTGTTCTCATTTGACTCACTCATTTTCTTTCCTAGATTTGTTGTTCTTGAGCATGATTTATACCCACAAACCGTTGATCTTGCTATTGGCTACACGCTACCTGCTGCTATGAACTTTACCCCTACACTTACTGTTCGTAATTTCCCTGATGTGCGGACAATCATTTGACCCCTCGTTATGTAGCTCGACTCGATTGGTCATTGCAACGGCATCCCAAGCACGAACCTATACCGCGAGAGCAACACAAACACGAGCTTCCCCTACGCGAATAGCACTAGTGGTGATTCGTCCGTCCCTAGCGGCTCAGGCGGGGATGGTGGCTCCACCGCAACTTCTGGTGCTCTATCGAATGCCATAATGCCTATATCTATGATTGTCGCCTCATTATTGGCTGCTGGCGGCTCCCTCCTCATGTGACTTGATGGATATACCATTTACGCAAGCTTGATACTAATCTAGACGATGATGGACATACGGCAGCTGTATATATTACATTTCGCCCTTTGTGGACAAATATGTGGATGCTGCTCTATCTACTCTGGTTTTACCTAAGTACCCCATTTTCTTTGTTTGATACGTTGTAAGGTTTGGGACAGAGGGCTTTACAGAGAGCAATAAACTACTTGCGTACGTTTAAGTGACACTTGGGGGTTGTACAGGCCAAGTGCTAGCAGATAAACATAGTATTATTTACGGTGATAGCCGATAATATAGCTTGCAGTTAAGTTACGCATTGTATTATTGATTACTACGAGCCATATCGATTCAATGGCCTCACTCATCACCGCTGTTCGCTCAAGTATGCGCGCTGCTTTCTTTTAAGTCAGCGAGCGCTAATGTACATATCATAATCGCAGAATTGCTTCAGGCGATCAGATCCGTGAATCCTCCTGGGCGATGGAAGATCCTTGTGGTGGACGAACACTCGCAGAAGCTGCTGGGCTCGGTTCTCAAGCAGTTTGATATCCTTGAGGAGAATGTTACCTGTGAGCCCTTGTCAGTCGGATAACCCAATTAACACTGACGGCCATATGGGTCAGTGATCGAGTCAATATCCACTCACCGGGAACCCCAGCAGTTTGAGGCAGTATATCTACTCATGCCCACTACGCAGAATGTCAATCGCATCATCAAAGACTTCAGTGACGGCCGCCAGCAGTAT
>QLOO01008770.1:0-10766 GCA_003313855.1 Suillus sp. MG131
ACTGCCACCATAAGCATCGTAACTTGTAGCATAATAGTACGTGACAAACTTCAGTTACTGGCCAAGTAGTACATTGTTTCCTTGCACCTCAAGCTCCAGTGCTGCAGCTTCAGAGTTCTTCAATTTGATCGTTGTTACGGATCATGGCGTTCAAGGGGGAAATCGAAGAGTTAGATGAGGTGTGTTATGCACTAATTGACGCGCAAAAGCTTGCTAACACAACAGGCAGAATCAGTTGACACCCGACAGTGGCGAGCTATACTTATTTCAGTGGTTGTCGAATCTAGAGAGGAGTCTCAGAAATGCGAGCATTGTATGAATTCACAATAACTGTATTACCCTGCAATTTCACATTTCGCAGGAAACACTCAAGGAGACACAAGCTTCAATAGAAGCCACACTGTTGAAAGTTCTTATATCATCGGAACCATACCCTTCTCCTGGTCGTCCGCTTCGCAATCTAGCTGCAAGATGCCTTCTAGTCCTGTATCATCGTGGAGAATCCAGGTCATTATTCGACACGCTACGGGTGTTACTCAAGCCAGCCTCTGACATCAAAGCCACGGATAAGGACTCGACTCGAATGTCAGCATGTTCATGCTTGATCGGTATTTTTGCATGACATTTTGCTTACAGTGCCGCACTCTGGACGATTGGAGAGTTGATGGAGGCCTTCGGCTCCCAGGTTCGATATTTCCCTCTTTTCCAACAGCGCTCTGATCGCTCAAGGCAGTTTATGTCCTTTATGGCTGAAACCGCCACTATCGCAATAAAAACGTTGAGGTCATCAGCGGTGCGTAGAACATTTACTGCTTGTTCGCTTTTCGTTTTCTTATCACTATCAAAGTCACCGCACGTCCGATATCATGCGCTCACTATGCTCCGGAAAACCCTGGTTTCAGCCAAGAAGGCCTTAACTGACTCCCTCGCAAAGGACATAATCAAGCAAATGAGGAACGCTTTAAGTGATAAAGCTCTCCCCGTCCAGCGAGCTGCTGCTGCTGTGAGATCCTTGCCTGTGGACATGCATCTTGCAAACTGAACCGTGCGCAGGTCTTAGCGATCGTGTATACTCCTGAAGACTCCGTCACGTTCGCAGATGTGGAGTCAATCATGAATATCTGCGTTAAAAGTCTTGAAAACAGTGACCAGGCGACAACACAGTCGCTGGCGCAGCTAGTGGGACACATGCTCGCGGCCACCCAGATGGAACGTGCCATGACAGCCGCGGAGCAGTCCCTAAAAGGCAAGAAGGAACAAGAAGACTCCGATATTTCTACTCCTGCACATATCGCAGCTGAAAACACCAAAGTCCTTCTGATGCCAGGAGATATGCTATCGCAAATTTCCGCCCAGTTTAACAAAGCTCACAGCCGCAAAACTCGTGCGGGAATCTTCATGTTTTACGTTACACTACTGGCAAAACTCGGGCCAGCATTTGTGGAAGTCAATTATTCTCTACTTGTTGGTCACCTCATGACCGAGATCGTCTCCTATCCCAAGAATGGAGCCACGAGATATGAAAAACTCTTCATTCGGAAGCTAGTCGGCACTCTTTTACGAGAGCTAATAGCAGTGCGAATGCTGACTGAGCAGGGACAAATAGCTGCAATCCAAGATCTTTCTTCATCATACTTGAAAAGATGGCCAGCATTAATGCCGGGGCAGGTGGCTCCATCTTCGTCTATCCTAACAATAGCACTGGAGGAGGTTGCAGGTCTGTTGCAACAGCTAGGCAATGCACCTCCGCCGGTTCAGGTAAGTCCTGCGAAGTTGGAACTTTGGTAAATTCCTGAACTCGACGTAGGACGCTGTCTCTGTACCATTGATGACGCTGCTTACGCATCCAAGTCACTCGGTTCGCGTCAATGCAAGTTGGACCCTCCGTTGCTTCTGCTATTCTACCCCCCTCCGCCTACCGAAGGCAATGTTGGCGATCGCGGAGTCTTTACAACGCGATCTCGAATCCCTTCAATCCCCTGCAGCTCCTTCAGACATTGATCGCCGGACACTTGGTCATTCCTATGGTTTGGCGGCTCTTGTTGCCATTGTGCCACATCGCCCCCTATACGTGTCTTTTGACGTGTCTGCCAGCGTCCTTGATACCGCCACTCAACTCCTTAGGCGCGTTAGCGATCATGATGTTCATGTCGCAGGAGTAGAGGTTGAAGTTGCCTGGACGTTGATTTCATCACTGATGCTGCTTGGACCAAATTTTGTCCGTTCACATCTACCTCAGCTACTGGTACTTTGGCGTAATGCATTACCGAAACCTACTGCGAAAGACAACGTTTCAGGCCGGTCAGCTGCCGAGTGGAAGTTTCTCCTTCATGTTCGCGAAAGTGCGCTTGGGGCAATCCTTTGTTTTCTGCTTCACAATAGCCAACTCACCACTCTTGACGTTGCCCGGAGAATCTCATCTCTGCTTGGAAATGCCCTCTCGTTTTCAAATGTGTTCTTGTCACAGACTATTGAAGAAGTTTCCGGACCCTCCGTAATTGAAAATACTGGACCATCTATTCGAACTCGCGAGGCTTCTCTTCGACGCAGAGCATACCAGTGCTTCTCCGCTCTTGGAACTTCCACTTTGACGGATTCTGTTCAATCAAGCTTATTGCAGTCCGTCCTCACTGTTTTCGCGGGTCCCGATATCGATAGTGTATCTGCAATGCAAGCCTCGATTGCGTCTACCTCCGGCAGCTTCACTTCAATCTGGCAGATGACAGATGGTTATGCATATGGACTCACTACACTCGAAATATCTGAAGACGGAGTCGACCAAAGTACAAAGTCTGAAAGTGCTCGCCGAGGTCACAGCAACAGTGATAGCATAGAACATTCAATAAGTGCCCTGGTAAGACATTGCCATCGGTGGGTCGTCCCGCCAATGCTGATCTACGCATCTAGCTACGCAAACCGATACTAGGAGCTTGTGAGCACGATACACTTTCCCTTTCCATGATAAACCCGTCAGAAGAGGACAGCCGGTCATTCAATGCCCCACCACCTGTGTCATCAGTCTGTGACGCCGCTATCGAACTATTCTCTCAGTTGCTGCCAGCCCAGGATTTAAGTACTACTCTGCGCACAATTAGTCACTTGATAGAGTCCAATCGGTCTCCGAAGCTTGACAAGAACGCTGGGAGGAGGGCTGCCGTAATGTTGAATAGTGTTGTGGCCATCGTACAAACATTGCGCGTCTCCATGATCTCGTATCATCGTCAATCTAAAGATACACTTGGGCATTCTCAAGTCACTTCAGCTCTTGGAGCATTCTTGAAAGTAAGCTTACCTTTTAACTGTGGTTCGGCTAAAAGTTCTCAATCTCACTTGCAGGACGCTCTTGTGGATGGTGACCCTGCCCTAAGATCTGCTAGCAGTGAGGCCATTGGGCGTCTTGCCAACATATCTGGAAGCTCCTTTTTGACGAGTCAAACCAAGGTTTTGGTCGATCACATTGTAAGCCACCGCGATCCTCAAGGACGAGCTGGCTGTGCGCTTGCGTTTGGGTCTTTATACAGCCATGTCGGTGGACTTGCGGCAGCTCCCATCTTAAAAACAACTGTGAATCTTCTCATGTCTTTGAGCAATGATTCTCATCCGTTGGTCCACTTCTGGTCCCTCCGCGCACTGGGACATGTGATTAACGCCGCTAGTTTGGCCTTCGCTCCATTCGTGTCAAGCACCCTGGGAATGCTGCTCAAAATATACCTGTCAGACGCTCACGAAGTCGAGGGAGGGACACTGAACAATGCCAATATCGGTGGTGACTTACAAGCTTACCCCCTTGTCTGCTCTATACTGGATGCGATCATCACTATTCTTGGCCCTGACGTTCACGACTCTCCAAGGACGAGAACAATTGTACTTGACCTTGTCCACGAATTCTCGGTGGAAGATGATGAACCCATCCTAGTGGAAGCTATAAGGTGCATCCAGCATCTCCTCATGTTCGCTCCCGAGCATGTGGACGTCCCCGAGATCGTGAATCGTTTCAGAAGACATCTTAGTTCACCTAGAAGATGCCTCAAACTTGCAGCAATTGATGCCCTTTATCAATTGGTTCAGAAAGACGCTCTAGTAATGTCCCGATTAGGTGGGGATCGCCTTGTCGAGGATTTGTTTGGAATGCTAGATGGTGACCCATCGATCGATGGAGTCAGAAACGTAATTTCGAGCTGGCTACTTCAGACAGCGATTCACAATCCATCCGCTTGGATTGACCTTTGCCAGAGGATCATGTTACGCATCAATGCCTCCCAGAAAGTGGTCAATACAGCCAACAGTCTCATGGATGACGAAGGTCAATCGTTGAGTGCATCCATGTCAAACGATGATACACGGCAAGGCAACATAGCCATGGTTGCTACGTCACGCTGGAGGACGCAACTATTTGCACTGCGATGTTTACATGAAATCTGCACACTAGTTGCGCGCTTTGGACGCAGAGAACACATCGACATACCTTTCGCTCGTAGCCACGGCATTCCAGTGAACGGCCTCCTTGTGTCTCGTGTTCCAGATTTGATCAAAATGGCCTTTACAGCATCTGCGGCATATGTCACAGAGATACGATTAGAGGGATTGGTCGTATTACGCGATGTCATCCAGGTAGGTGCACTGTGATTTGCGTCACTTTTCCTCTTAAGTATTCCAATAGGTGTTTTGCCAGGCCCCAGACCCTGACTATCCAGACGCTCTCCTGCTTGAACAACATCAAGCACCTATCACAGCTGCACTGACTCCCGCCTTCTCTCCAGACTCCACTCCTGAAATTCTGTCTTCTGCCATCGATGCCTGTGCAGTATTTGTTGGCTGTGGTGTTGTCAAGGATGTAAGCCGGATGGGGAGAATTCTTAAACAACTTACTACAGCACTCGGAGAAGTTGACGGTAAGCAAATCCAGATATCTCATCTATAACGATCTTCATGCTTTTCCAGAATCTGGCAACTTAACTATGGGCAATTTTGTGGATTTGAGCCCAAATGCATCAGGCATGTTGAGGGTTTCTATCCTGTCCGCATGGGCTCGTCTGGAAATTGCTAGTTCTGAGCAGACATACCTTCTGGATGTCATCAAGCCATACAGATCGATTTTGGCACCGCAATGGATTGCGAGCCTTCGCGATTATGCTGTCATCCGGGCAGATTCCGAATTCATACATGATACGTCAGCGGTGGCTTTAGACCCGTCATATGCAAGCCTCGGTAAAGTAGTTCTGCTCCCAGTAAGTTTTAATCCTATCGATCGATTTTTATCAACGAATCTCACTTTTTCAGTACTACGCTTCGTCCTGGGCAACAATTCTGCAAGCTGTCGCGAACGCTATGAACCGCTCCGATCAATACATTTCAGCTGCTATCCTTGGGAAGGAGGGATCATCTATTAATGATATCAACTCCGCGACAGAAGGGCCAGCGCCCCTTTTCTTCCCTCTGTTCGGCCTTATATATGAAGCACTTGCGACGTCCTCGCCAGACGCCAGCTCACGAGTTGACACAGTGATTGCCTGCCTGGGAGCACTGAAATGCCTTCTCGACCCTCGCTACTCAGGGACAGCCCTTTTGGATCCTACTACCTTTCAAGAATTCATGAGTCTCAGTCATCGAATGGCTATGACAGAATCTGCAGAGGTACTTATTCACCTGATCACTGTCCTGACCACTTTTGCCAAACACTTCGGTCGATATGTACCCGGAGGTGGTCTCAGGCGAGTCTTCTAGAAATTGTCCTTCACGAGAATCTCACACGCAGTCTAGCAGCAAGGGGAATCAGAGCAACGTAGCTATTCCTCCGGGCTCGGTTTACACACATTGTCTCAAGGTTTTTGCGTACACCCTTCGGCATTCCCGTCACAATCCAGGAACCTCCTCGATTCGTAAGTCTTTTAACTTTTACGCTGTTGCATAATATAATGCATGTTCTTACAGAAGGTGATCTGTCTGATATTGCAAAGATGATTTCTGCCTCCCTGAGTGCTTTCCACCTCATTGCCTCGACAACAGAATCTGTTGTCAGAGAGGATGTACGGGGAATAGGCTGCGTGCTCTATAGCGGTACGAAAATCTTATCGGCGATTTCTTTTGCATGACCCGTTTCCAGAACTGCTGAAAGACGAGACATCGGAAGCGGATTTAGTGACTCCCACTCTTCCAGCTTTCAGATCCTTGTTGGCTGTTTCATGCCATCCTAGTATCCGTGAACGTTACGGGAAACTTATCCACGGCTTATTGTCTTCGTGTCTTTTAAACGTGGACGAAATGAGGTTTGCTTTGACATACTTACATGTTTGTGGGAGGCTAAAACCACATAGGGGACGCGAAGGCTTGATTTCGTCGAGAAAAGTCAAGACTAACCTTCTCGCGGCGGTGCTCATCTTGACCGTCATTCCTTCACAAGTGGCGGTTGCTCGTGATGTGGTGGAGCACCTGTTCTTCCTTATATCTCAAAAGCTCGAGGAAGGTGACCAGGTATCTTTTCCCTTTAATACTTCTCATGCGTGTCGCTGAGCGCTCTTGCGTTTCAGCAGATGGCTATTGTAGCTATTCATTGCGCTAAAACCCTCGCAATCGCTGCGTCTGGAAGCGAACTCCTTCGAGCCTGCGTTCGGCTGCTTCTTCCCGCACTGATACAATATGTTGCCAAAACGGTACCTCAAGTGGATGAAGGAACGGTGTCAGAGCAGCAGGCCATCTCGATAGACGAGATCTGGAAAACATTTGCGACACTCGTCTCGCTGGCTAAAGACGAACAGCGTCAGTAACCAGTACCCACGAATTTGGTCAAATACCACATGATAGCTGACTTTAATTGTACAGGTTCCCGTCTCTTGAGTGTCCTGCTTCCAACAATCACGTTACTTCTACGCCCATCTCAGATGCCTGCATCGACGATACACTCTAGTGGCGTAGCACACTTGCTTTCCCTGGCAGCTAGCTCGCCTGCGTCCTTCAAGGAGGCTACTACTCAGCTGGATCCCTCTGTGCGGGAAGTGCTCGAGATGTCGATTCGGAAGGCTGTCGAAGGCACGGCAGGCGCAGTACAGCAGAGTATGAAGCCGCAGATCTCTCTGAGATCATTTTGATAAAATATTTACCATATGTACATGCGTAGATCATGACACGTGCGAGAACAATATCTCACTGAACGATCGCAACATCAACCTCTTCCGTCCGCCAATTTGGATGACTGCCAAGGTAATCGGCAAGTCCCTCAAGACATTTTGTGATTTCCCCAATATTCATCCGCTCCTGAGCCATGAAATACCAACATCTGTTTAAAACTTCCCATAGATCATCATGCATCCACCGCGAGACATCTTCCGGCTCAGTTGGGCGAAGAGGTAAACGACCGTCGCTGATATCCTTGATGACAGTGAGATCACGTTTTCTGTGTGAATAGGGTGCCTGCTTAGTTACAAGCTCCAGGATAGACATCCCGAACGCAAAGACGTCGCTGGCTTTGGTGGGCTTGACATCATCGCCACCTAGGAACTCCGGGGCATTCCAACGCACGTTAGAGGACCCAGTATAAGCGGTGAATCCCTCCCTTCCGAGCACTTCGTCTAGGACCTGAGTATGCCCAAAGTCACTAATGCATACTACACCCTGCATCAAGAACTGAGTCAGACTCACTATTAACTGAAGTGGAAAAGGTCACGCACCTTGGAGGAGACCAGCATATTATTCTAGTTCGAAATTGTGAACAAATAAATCTACTTGAAAATCATAACAACTTACACACTTCACTACTCGCAAAGTCAGAACGAGTTTCCTTACGAAATGCAGATGCACTCACAATTTCCATGAACGATGTTGCTTCCATGAAGATACTCGACGCCCCTTGCAGCTTGTGCGAGCTGTGTTATCTAGATGAGTTTCGAGGCAATGATTGGGCTACAAGTATACTCGCCAAAGTGAGGGGGTTGATGTCAGGGTTCTTGATGCGATATCTGAGTACAATTGAGTAAGAACGACATTGTACTGTATTCCAGCATGACATACTCTAGTATATTGCCATTTTCTTGCCATGTAGACACCTGCGTGGAGCATAAAGTTTTTATTAAATGATAGACATGACTACAGGAGCAGGGATCTTACGATGTGAATAGGTCCCAAGTTGGTGATGACGCCGTAAATCGTCAGGATGTTGTCGTGCTTGAGCTTTTCCCACACATTCATTTCGTGCTCATAGCGCTGTACGACACATCAATGAAAAGTACTTGCGAGTCGTGTCAACGAAGACTACAACATACCTTATTCATTCTTCTGGCCTTTGTAGGGTCAGTGATACTGCGTAAGGTTTTGAGTGCGACCTTGGAGAGGTGTCAGTCATCCAGTTACATAATGTTTTCAAGGACAGGCTTGCTTTCTCTCCTAGCATTTCTCCTAGCCAGATGTCGCTGTACGTTCCAGAACATATCGGAGTAGAGCCGCTGACCTTTTTGACCTGATTATTCAAGACTTTGAGTGTCGGAGGTATGTTTGTCAGGCGTCGCAAATCTGTCAAAGCACTTTGAATCTGAGTTTGCACCGTCAGTTCCAGCGAGGAAGAACGGGAGGATGATGGGGATTCGACCACCGGTCCCCCAAACAACATATGGTCCGGTGGCTGGGAGCTTTTGTGCGGTAACTGTATGTGTAATTGCATCAAGCGCTGTAAAGGGAAAATGAGGATCTAAGAAAGAAAACATCAAGTGGCACCAAAACTTGCCTCCTGGCCTGTTCTCATGAGATCAAGGGCATCCTGACCACCAGCGTTGTGCCTTTGGACTGCGTCCAACACCTGCTGTGGGGATATCATCAGCTGGGCCAGCTTTTCCTCGATGCGATCTTGATTCGTTTTCATAAGGTCCATAGATTGTTTCTGCATGATCATGACAGATAGGGGATTTTTGACCTGTCAAAAGCTTCGACATATGAGCGCAAGTAGCAGGAGTGGGCTTACGTGCAGGCGCTCCATAGCTGCGTTCACATCATTCTGGCACCTATCCAGGTCGTTTTCTATTTGAGAACTCCTAACTATGTTGGGCATTGCGTGAACGTGAGCACATGGAAGCTCGTGATAGTCGCGACACGTACGGAAGCTCTTCACTTTGCCATATCGTGACCATTTTTGTATGCGATCTCGTACAGCATACAGGACACTGTCTCGATGCTATGAATATTTTTCCAATGCGGAGATCAGGGACCCAAACAACGTACAATTCAGCGTCTTCTAAAGAGGATCGCATCTCATCGCTAGCGGGTCCAACTGCGTGATCACTGATCAAGTTGAGCAACGAAGTGCATCTGTGAGCAAGTTGGGCAGACTTGCGCTGGCGGACATAATGGTGTCTAGAAAAAATGTTCAAGCGAGAGAAGCCACGGCACACCTTGTGGATGGTCACTTGGTTGCAAGCGGTGTTGATGGCCTGGAGTGCCATACCAGCCCCCTGAGCGTATGGAACACCAGATGCAGCACCAGCTATCTCGAGAACTCCCAATGTTGGGCTTATGATGTTGTTAAATACGCTCATGAGAGAAATTCCTACAGGACACCGAAGAACCATGAGACTCGATACGTAGCGTCTGTTATAGGAGAGCTCTGTGCGTGTTTCTGGGCAGGCGACATGCTGTACATGCATGCCGTGACTGCAGTGAGCTTCCAGACTTATTCCAGACGCGCCGCAAAGAGGCGCCTGTAATATGTATTTCAGTAATTTCTGACCGCTACCCCAAAAGATAATGTTATTCTCGACTAACTCGGAGGTCTCCGATAACCTGAAGTTGCTTTACCAGTGACTCCGAGGGATGCACGAGCTTACAATGGCCCCAGGGGGTCTCACCTAAGAGATGAGAAATACAAGCGCGGATAAGTTGATGCCCTAATACCCCGCAGGAAATGCAGTGGAGATGGAAATTTGATGTTGAAACTACTAGTAGCAGTGCTGGCTATGCACATGAGGTCAGCACATTGTTAACATGAGGTTTCCTGATGGAGGAGACTATGGCGTAAATCGCCACACTACAACCATATCAATAGAATTGACCCTCAAATTCTGAAGCACTCCTTTGTTAAACTCACTGCAAACTTCCCCAAACGACTCACCAGACTATACATGGCCCTCTGCTCACAACATGCTCCACTGAACCTCCACCTCAACCACATCAGCAGGGCACCATCACCCCACTGTCTACACTGTCCAACAACTAAGGAAACTGTCTCGCACTTCCTCATAGATTGCCCCAAAATACCTGTTGGCGCTATGCGCATGCTGACATGGATAAGTGGAGTTGTGACTTTGGAACTTTGGAATTTGAACTACAGTACATATACCCCTTCACGTTCTCACCTTCCCTCAACTTGTTCCACCACAGTTGAGGGTAAGCCATTCTTGTTATTCGACACACCGCTAGATACTGACTACTGCCCAGGCTAACATTGTATCTAGGTATATTATAATAAACTTGTTCCACCACAGTTGAGGGCTAACGTCGTATCTAGTTATAAAAGGTTATGAGCCCTGCTCTCTCGTAAATAAAGGAGCAGAATTACCAACTAGGTACATCAATGAGCCTCCAGAACAAACCCGCTGGGTTATTAAACCCTCAGGGATCCTATCAACATCTATTGACATCATTGTAACATTTAATCTACCTTCTTAGGTCAAGGCGAATCACTTGCTGTCGCTCAGGAGTATAAATACCCGCGCATAGCTCATTTTGATTTCCCGGCTCTTGTTCTTATGCCTTCCACTACTGCCCATACCCGCTCTAAGAGCTCT
>QLOO01008773.1:0-36124 GCA_003313855.1 Suillus sp. MG131
TTGTTCCTCAATGCAAATGAAGAGCAACTCCTCGTGAAACTCTATATCACCAAGATCCCTCAGCTATGTGGGCATTTTCGTTTCCCTGAGGAAGTGGAGGCGACCGCTATTAGTTACTTGAAGCGATTCTATCTTAAAAACACTGTGATGGACTGGCATCCAAAGAATGTGATGTGCGTTCGCGGGTTAAACAAGTGGTGTCCTCAATGACTCGATGCTCTTTGAAGGCTCACCGCACTATTTCTTGCCACGAAGACCACAAACAACCCTATTTCATTGGAGTCTTACACTTCTAACATCCCGAAAACGTCTAACTCAGACGTTCTTGACCTCGAGTTCCTAGTGTCTCAGAGCTTGAATTTCGAGTTTGCAGTTTGGCATGCCCACCGCGCTCTTTGGGGCATTTGGCTCGACCTTCAGGTAACTACGATGTCTGTGATATCATTTGTGCGCTGAGACTCACAATCACAGAGTCTGCCCGACGTGTCCGGGGACCTTCGTCCACAGGATGTCTATGATACCGCCATCAAACACGTCCGGGCCTCTCGCTTTACTGACGCCGAACTCATCTACACTCCCTCACAAATTGCCCTCGCTAGTCTGGCTCTCGCCTCGCCACTTCTCGCAGAAAGATGGGTTGACTCGAAAGCGGCAGCTGGTGCTGTACAACCTCTTTCTGCAACCCTGGACCCAACTCTCGGATCGATCAAATATATCATCACACAGATGGGACATCCTCCTGACGTAGAAGCTGTTCGCGAGGTTGATAGAAGATTGAAGTTATGCAAGAATCCAGAAAAGGTTCCTGGTAGCAAGGCCTATCTTGCACGGCAAGCAGCTGAACAACAACGAGCGGAAGAGAAACGCAATAAAAAAGCAGAAGACGTTAGGAGAGCCGTCACCGAGGGCGGCAATCCATTCGGAAGCGAGCTTAATGAAGACGAAAAAGCAAAGCAGCTGGCTGATCTTGACGACGACGACGATTAGGACAGAGCTTATAGGACATTACGATTAACTATATGATTTTTATATCACGATGTGACCCTCGAGTAAATCAATACAAGCGCCATCTCAGATAACTAATGAATCGGAGAATGCAGAGAGGGATGTAACGATCGCTTTTGGCTACAGATTGACCCCCTCAGATCATGACCTCGGAAGGCTAACTGGGAGGCTTCGAAAGAGCCGATACCGATATATGCGGGACAACTGTGTTTCTCTGTGCTTAGCCAAAGTTGTAATTATGACAGAGACAGATGATCTGTATGAAGGCAAAAATATAAAAATAAATTTAGTGAGAAGGACACTGACCTAAGACCAAGATCGCATATAAATGCTTCTGTCGCTCTTGTGCTCATCGATCATCAGATCGACAATGGAAGTTATCACAACGAAAACGAATGGCCAGGGACTCGAAAAAGCTGTACGCAGTCCAATCATGTCGCAGACTTATGTCGGATACCATGGTGAATACACGGGTATCTTGCATGTAAAAGTACAAATAGAGCAACCACTGTTCAAAAACCTGGAAAGTGTTGAGACCACGCAAATAATCAAAGTAAGCAAATACATACAACATTCGCAATCGAAAGGACACAGCGGTGTGCCTGGGGCCGGGTGAATGTTAAATGTCAATGGGAGTCAGTGTGCAACATACCTCCTCCGGCATTGGATATACCCAATTCATCTTCCTTGTATATATTGAAACCATCGTCAGTTTTTCGTCCTGGCGCAGGGTCAACGTATTTAAGATAGCAGGACAATGAGACTTACTAGGTCCAGAACCCCTCGAATCCTTGAAACGGTCTTCGTCCTCTTTGCGCGTCTCATGATAAATCTTTTCACGCTGTGAAGAAACTGGGGCATCCAACTTTGGACGTTTGCTAGTGCTGGAAGACTTGAGTGATGGATCTACAATGGTCTCGGGAAGTGGTCGTTTTTTCAATATTTTTGATTCTGAAGATCGACTGATCTCCTTAGATTCGTCGGTGGTGGAGGATCTGTCTTTTTTCTTCTTCTTTTTCTCCTTCTTGATGGATGGAAGGGGAGCAAGTTCTATAGCTTTCGCCTTTCCTTTGGCAGCAAAAATGTCGTCTATTTCTGATGTAGGCATGGAAAAGGATCAAGGTCGAGAATCGATAGGAAAAAAAAACTGAACTATTAAAATATTGTCACACGTCACACACGTCACAGAACATATTTATTCAAATACCTCTGAATTGCTCAACATGTTCTGTTTTCTGGCACATGGCCAGTGACCATTTGACCATGAGGCGAGGGCGTTGGGTGGTTGAAGGATTAAAAAATGAAAGAGTGAGCTGTATGAAAGACAGTTATACGGCAGTCACACCTAAGTCATGACTAATAACCGCGTAATTTCCTGATTTGTTGAATGCTTTCTTCGCCCGGTTCGACCGCCAACGTTTAAGCAGGTGAAAGTTCCGTCTGCACTCAAATAAACTTCTGTACTATGTTGTAAGCTTGCCCTTTCCATTTCCTGTTCTAAATCATCATTCCCCCCCCCTTTGTTCTGTTAACAGGCCCCAGTCTGCACAGCAAATCAGACCTCAGCAGGCTCATCAATCTCAACAACAAGGAAATGTTTCATTCATCCCCCAGAATTCACCTCAAAACTTCGACACAGCCCAGTACTTCACTGGTACTCTTGATCTCAATGCCGCTGCAAAGCAAATGGCAGCAATGAACGCTGCAGGAGTCCAAAGACAGATGGCAAACGTCAACGGCCGCCCGTCTGCGTCTGTTGGCGGAGTATCTCCGGGGTCATATCTCGGCGGAATGTCGTCCTCTTATAATCAGCCAGGCAGCTTTACTGGGCCACCTCACGATACTACGAATTCGATGCATTTCAATCCCACAGCTTCGTCAGGTCAATCAAATCCCCAAAGTATCTACCCTGCCCAACAGACTACCAATACCTCCCAAAACCCTTCTCTAAACGCACCCATGTCTCATCCAAACTTCACCCCATCCGATGTTGCTAAGCACAGACAGCGAACTTTCCTCGCAGGATTGGCTGGCGCCCATGCTACCCGCAATCCCTTGCCGCCAGCTTTGACTGGAACTCCATACCCCCCCAATTATGACCCTACAAATTCGCCATGGAAGTCTTTGGACTGTCCACCAGGTCAGCCGGGTGTTGTCCGCGTGGGCGGCAAGGATATTGATCTCCTGAGGTTGTGGCAAATCGTAACTCAATTGGGAGGATGGCAAAAAGTTCGTTGATTCATACTCTATCAATTTAGCATGCTGAAGCATGGCGTCATAGATTACACAACAACCAAATGGCTGGGTACAAGTCGCTCACCAGTTCGACCTGCCAGAGTACCTTCCTCATCTATCGAATCCTGGGCAGCAGCGCCCCGTTGGTCAAATTCTGGGACATTTATACACCACCATCTTACACCCATTCGACGACTTTTATCGTCGTAATATGCAGGAGAGCAACCGTAGGGCAATGGTGGCTGGACGCCAGCCAGGCGTTAATGCTGGACCTCCCAACGTGAATGCAGGGCTTGGTGCACCTCACGTAGGATCACAACCAGGAACAGTTGGTCCGAATGCAGTCAGTGGTATGGTGGCGCAGCACACGGTAAACAGTCAAAATTCCACTATCAGCCCTGCCCCTCAGCTACAACCGCTGCCACAAAGTCCTCATTTGCGCCAACCTTCTGCGCCCAGTTTTCAATCACCCGCCATTCCCTCAGACCCCGCGCCTCAGGCTGTATCGCAGCTCAACACTTCAATTTCTGCACCCCAGCTGACGACATCAACACCAGATACATCTGAATCCGAAACCCAAGGAACAAAGAGAAGACTAGAGTCAGAAGAGGCAGAAGGGAAACGAGCAAGGCAAAAAACAGGTATTTCTCTCAGATATTTTTTCCGTTACCCAGTGAATCTCATTAAAGCTGCTACAGATCCGCCAGATACCGTGAGTGATAACTGGTGAATCTTTATGCCCTCAAATTGATTTTTTTTCGCAGACTGAGACCACTAACGCCACAACGCCACACGGATCCGTCCCGGGAGCTCCCCCCTCACGTACACAATTTACGAGGACAAAAGTCGAGTACATTCCCCTGTCACGTGAAATTGATTTCACTGGCGGCCGTGATTTCCATGCACTGGAAGAAGATTATCTTCGGTCCCGGCGGCGGCCCATGCGTGATATCAACGAGTGGGGCACGGTTGACATTGAAGCCCTTACAATGTCTATCCGATCGCGATTGAACGCCGAGCTTTCCTACGCTCTAACGACAATCACGTTGTTATCTACGATGCGGGGTCCAACCCCTGGGTCTGGATTTCCCATTTCCCAATGCACAGATTTGCTCGAGGAGGTGCTCGACCTACTAGAGGAGGAAGCATTTGGGACCACCCCCGACATCACGGACTATCGGCTGGGCAATGGTACCGAGATGGTGCGACATCGGGCGCTCGTGGATGATGTTTTCGATAAGGAGTCCATGCTCTTTGCAGGGCTAGAAACCCGCGATCCTCTGTATGAGACACGTGGTCCGGGGCACCGCGCAGGCAATATTGTGCTCACTGTGACTAACCTCATACGAAACCTTTCTGTCACCCCGGACAATATGTCCTGTCTGGCGAGACATGAACGCACACTCGATCTTGTGCTACGTGTTTGTGGTATCACCATGTCATCAGATGGAACACCCAAACCAACTTCACCGGCACTTGCTCTCTCAGACGTGATCAATGTTCGAAAAGATGCACTTCACATTTTTGGTAATCTATCGAATTATATCGTGTTCCCGAATCCTAATTCTCCATCAAATGCAACAACTCTCACTGCGAGCCGCATTCTTGAAATCATCACGTCTATCCTTATAGAGCCCTTCGACTCAGTTCCCCCAACACAATTTCTCAAACAAAGTGGGGTTCCTTTCTCGCACAGCAGACCATCATCTATTGCCGACCTTGCCCTCGACGTTTTCACCCGCCTCGGTCAGCTGGACTCTAATCGGCAAGTTTTCTCCAGGGTTATGCCCCAGTCTCTCATTTGGCGACTATTGGAATCCCTCGTTCATCGTCTACCAGTATCAGACCTCGACTTTGCTTTCCTTAGTCGGGACCTATGGTTATCTTACTTGGAAAAGTCAATTATGGCGATCTATACGATCGCATTCTTTTCACCCCCAGAATTAAAGAAGAAGATCAAAATGGATCGCCCTCTGTGTTTCTCACAGGTTATGATTCGTATAGTGCAACGATTCGTATCAATGGGTGGGAGTCCAGAGGTGCGCCAGTGGCATCTTGCTGTTGCACGAAGAGCAGTGGAAGCCATGAAAGTGGTAGACGAAGAAGATGATGCCTTTGACACCTCGCAGTCCACTCAGACAACGCTGGCATTTGGCATGGGCTTTATTGATGGTAATGATTCCGGTATCGAAAAGGGTATAGGGCTGCTTGCTAGCCGCCGGGACGCTGCTTGGGAATTGTTGATGCGAGATTTGGATCCTGTAATGTTTTCGGAGCTGGAGAGTTTGATGAGAGTTGAATGTTAGTCTTTACTCGGTTCGCGGGACGGCACTGTTGGTTATAACGTCTTGTATACTATCCCTAACGCTCTGTACATTTTGCTGTCGGTACTACGTTGGTACTACGTGATTCCGGATATCCATGTCAACTGTCGAATTTGTTGTTCCCCTGACATTTGAATTATTTTTGACTTTTTGACTTATCTTGTTTGGGCTGCAACGTAGTCTAGCCGCTAGCAGCTTGGTGGAATCTCACATTGTCATTCACCATCACTCTAGATCTCAGAATTATTGGCTTCACATTACATGGCGTCCTACTCGGCGCCTCCGCCAAATTACTCTCCAGAATACCCACAGGACCTGCCTGGGGCGCTGGATGAGCCTATCTCTGGCCTTCAAATCTTCATCATCCCAGCAACAGACACGTTGAGCTTCCAAAAGGGCTATCTAGGAGCTGAAGGGGAGCGCGCTGCTATCGAGGGAGAAATCCATGTCAAGGGTGCACAGCCTGGCCAATGGAAATACGTGTTAGTGCGGCTGCTTTTCATATATTCCGAGGAACTCACCGTAGCACAACAGCACCGTGGCTCTTTGTGTCGTCGAGTCTGCGTTTGGTCAGGAAATCGAGCTGGGAAAATCAGAGATAAACCTGGTCTCGTTCACGGGGACGTCCGACTCGATGTCATCTTCAATGTCATTCGCAATACCCCTGACATTTGATGCACCCCAGTGTATTCATACACCTCATTCATCGCTGGAATACGCACTTACGGCGACTTTGCATCCTACAAATTCGTCTGAGTCACCCGTGTCAAGAAGGATTGTCGTACACACGCGACGTTACACTTCGCACTCTCATGCTATAGATACGCTACCGGAAACCCACATCCTGGAATGTCCCTCCCGTGTTGAAGTCCAAGTTCCTCGCACGATATTCCGGGCCGGAGAATCCATCCCAGTCTATGTTACTGTACCTCCACCGAGTAGGGAGCTCATGCTGCGCGAAGGACTCAGACTCCGAAACGTGAAAACCGAGATTGTTCGCATAGTGAGTCTGAAAGGGCAAGATGATGGCGGAGATTTTGGGCCTGGTTCGCCTTATGGTCAGTCCATAGCGGACTTGTCACCGCAGGATGGGCCTTCATCGGTAGCACCCACTGCCCCTGTGGAGAAGCCTCTAATCACTTCTCCTGGATCGGCCTACAGTACAGTAACTTCTCGCTCAGGTGCATCCTGCAGATTTCACTCCTCTCGACCAGTGCGACTCCGTCTCATATTGCATCAGGCTTCACCATCTGCGTCACCTGTAGATTATCAAACGAGTTTGCCAGAGGGTGACTATAGCAGCCTTGACAACGATCTGCAGTGCATCTCAATCACTCAATCTACTCTCCTACATTCAGTCTCTTTCCTGCTAAACGTCCACATTTCATTCGTGGAAACGACCAGTAGGACCGAACGGCTCATGACTATCCCCATCCCATTGACCATTATTCCACCCCCAGCACCACTCCCTGAAGTTGAGGAATGGGTTGACGCTGCATATCAGAAAAAACACGACCGTCCCCCTCTGAGGACAGTTCGTCAAGAAGATCCAGAGTCATCGATTCCCTTATATCAGGAAGGAGAGGCAGGTCCAAGTTATACTCAGAGCGGTGCCCCTCCACCTTTTGAAGATCGTGACATGCCGCCTCCACCATTCTTCAATTCTACGCCTTCTACATCCCATGCTCCCCCAAGCTTCCAGGAATCTGAGTCTGAAATATTTATTCCTTCAGACACAACGGACCAGGAGGTACCCGCAACCACAACACTCCGTATCATCGGCGAGGGCATCCTATTTGGGTTTGCTGCATCGGAGCAATTTGATGGTCATTCGGACACGATGCACCGCTCATCAACACCACCGCCTTCGGTGGAGATGGCAGAGCGAGATGCAGATGTAACGGGATTTGCTAATATTGGAGTTGAACCTGTCCGAGTCTTTGAGGCTCTGAATATCGTCTCAGAGGATTCTGCCCCCCGCTCTAGGGATGAACTCCCTCCTCCACCGCCTGCCATGGATGATCCGTCAGACCCGCCTCCTTCCATAGATTCCGACTTCCGGTCGCCCTCGGTCCGGGTCCCTGTGCAATCCCACTCACCCCCCCTCGCACATCAGTCATACAGTCAAAATTCCGCGACTCGTGACTCTCTGCACCCTCCCAGTGACATCTTAGATCATTCTTCCTCACATGGACATGCGCCACCGCCTTATCTTATTCCTGGTAGTGATTCTGACCAGGAAGAACATGTGACACGACCACCCCCGTATATGGATTTGGTCCCCTCTTCGTTGTATTTGAACAGCTCAATCCACTAAAAGGACTTTGTTATCATTCCGACTCGTGCATCTCTTAGAGCTTACCTCAAATGTGCTCTGCTGCAACTGTATTTATAAGCTACCTTCGAACCGTACCAAGTCCGATGTTTGTGTTGCAGACGAATTATAAAAGCAGATTACATATGAAGACCAAGGCAACAGTAGCACTAAGATGGCAAAGAGAGGGGAATAATAGGTGTGCTGATAGAAGCGACAATCGCGAAGGTGTGCAGTCCAGTCTATAGCGACACATTCAACAATTGCATCCGTCTTTCTTGGACTGTTGCTCCTCAAGGTTCACTTCCTCTCTGGCCCCACCAGCTCGTCCGCCTGCACCACCAGATCGACCCGCACCACCTCGCGTGGAAGCCAGAATATGCTCGATCGGTATTTTCTTCGCTGAATTTGATCTTAGGCGAGAGCTCCACGTTGAGTGTATTGGGCATACCTATTTCTGTAAATATCTCCACGACACCCTCACCAGTCTTAGCACTGGTCTCAAAGAACAGCAAGCCAGCCTCGGTAGCGTAGGCCTGAGCCTCCTCACGTGGCACCTGTCGCAAACTCTCTGGCTCGCCGCCACTAGCACTAGGACTCTCCCCAGGTGTGGCTGTAGCATCATCCGCCTCGTCTTCAGACTCAGATGACGGAGTGGACCCAGATGACATAGCAGATGTTTGTACGAGATCAACTTTGTTGCCAGCCAGTGCGATAACGATGTTGGGATTTGCTTGTCTTTGAAGTTCCTTCACCCATGACTTTGCTTTCTCTAAACTCGTTGCCTTCGTCACGTCATATACGACCACTGCGGCTTGAGCATTACGATAATACATGGGCTAAGTTCACGAATCAGAGCAGGTAGTAAAGCAGTGCTCAGGACCTACAGCGAGAGAGTGGAAACGTTCCTGGCCAGCAGTATCCCAAATCTCGTAACGCAGGACGCGGTCCTCGAGGCGACATTTCTGAGTCAAGAATGCTGCACCAATGGTGGGCTCCTTATTTGCTTGAAATTCGTTCGAGACCTAGAAAGCGGTTCAGAGGTGGCTAATGTACGAAAATATACACCTACAAAACGGAGGACTACCGAAGATTTGCCAACAGCGGCCTCGCCTATATATGTGTATCAGTTCACATTCGTTGACAAGAGCGAGGGCGGAAAGGTATAAGAAGCCAGTTTGATAGCAAGTGTGAACAGCGTCGATGGTACTTTCAGTGATAGTTAAGAAGGCTTACCGAGAAGAACCAGCTTGACCTGGACAGACCTGTCCACGGAGCCTGAAGCAGCATCAGCCATTATTATCGTATCGACTTTGTAAAGAAATATAGACACTGCGACTTGGAGGAAGGAAGCAGGCGGCAACTCCGAGAGTACTGCTGCGTTTTCCGACTTTGTTTACGTCTGTATTCAGATCTCACACTCACTGCAGTCAGCCCATCGTGCAACGTTCAACGTTCGACTATGTACCATAATGGATGACTTGGAAGCCTTCGCTGTGTCTGGTGTCAAGATTACATTTCTACTATCAGGGTTTACAACCGAACAACAGGCCCAACCGCGCACATCTCAACCTTCCTGCTGGAAACGCCAGAGCAAGCATACATGTCTCGCACTCAATGCAGGAGCATCGCAGCTTGAACGTGTTTCTTCAACAGGCCAAGCCCCGACGTTGCTCTTCGAAGCCGCGGCAGGCGAACGTCGAAATACCAAGAACGAGTTGATTCTGTCCTTTGCAGAAACTGCATACATTTTCTGTCAGGGTCATGCTGTAACATAGGGAAGATGTCTGTGATGGACATTGTGTATTTAAGAGCCGTCGGTATCGTTGCAGTGCTATACTGTCAGAAATACAGCTCGAGCTGGTTTCATTTGTCTGCAGTCAGATGATGACGATGATAAGCGTGATTATCGCTTGTCATGAAACGACGTACAAACGCGGCCTCAGGGTTAAAGGCATCGGTAACAGTATGGTTTAGTGCGATGGGCAAGGCTTTGATCCACAGTTACAGAATGCAAATTCACCGTACACCATCGATGCATCATCGGCTGCTATCCCAGTGGCTATTTGACCTGCGTAACACTGTGAGCGTCTGATGAGCGCTCTGGGCCACGAGTTGCGGTACGAAAGAGCCGTGATGCCTTTGCTTTTCAATTGATAATTTGATATTGTGACGAAAAGAAGGGACACAGCGAGGTTACCCAAACACCATAATCTTCGTCCTGTGCGATCTCCATCATGACCAGTTATCTCGTTGTAAGGCTATTGCATTGCGTTATGAGGGAGGCTAGATTGCGTTGATCACTGGCGGTGGTTGGTAGCGGCAGTTTGATTTCCAAACGTCCTGCGCACGGTGACAGTGGGCACTAGTGTTCTAGTAGCTTGATATTAACGATGCGTGACGTTGACAAGGCTGTTGCCTGACTACATGTATTAGTATTCAAAATCAACACGTCGAAAGCGGGGGCTTGACGCCGTGAACTCAGGCGCTTCAGACAGTTCTGACTCAGACACGAGCGTGGTAGAATATAAGAGTCACTGAGGACCCTTGAAGTCAGGAATCTTGACAAACTCGTGGACAGTTCTATGCACGTCGCCGGCGCACTCGGTGAGTTCTGCGAACGAGCATCGAGGCACCTAACATGCTAGACATGGATACAGATTTCCAACCAACTCGGGAGAGCATACCCCCTCCGAACGTGAGTTACCAGCAATCGGTGCTCGGTCTTCCTCCCAATGTACATCCTCTTGTAAGCTGCAATATCCCAACAATATTCACCGTCTCTATGCTCACCAGAAATCCCATAAGAACCCCTTTCCCTTCATTCTTCGCGCCGCAGCCGTATATCCGGACAAACTTGCCATTGCTCATCCCGATGTGAAATATCCTGCGTTCTATACCTATGCTGTCTGGTGGGGCTACTATACTTCGTCGGGAACTAGTCTGACAGCGGCAATAGGGCTCAGCGCATTCAGAACATGGCATATGCTCTCATACAAGCAGGCATCCGCCCAGGCGACCGCGTTGCAGTTATAACGCCCAACTGGTGAGTTCTACTGTATCATGTGCTTGACGTATCTCACACAGACGCATGATAGTCCCTTGATTGCAGGTATGACCTCCATTTTATTGCACTGGGAAATAATGAAACATTCTGGGTAGACGCCCACTTTGGCGTTCTTGCTGCTCGTGCTATCGTCACACCTATAAACACTCGCCTTACACCCCCCGAGGTCTCATACATTCTGAAACACAGTGGATCCAAACTTATCCTCATTGATCGTGACTTCACGCATCTCATTGAGAATACTGATATTCCTATCATTGTTTGTCACGACACAGGCAGAGCAGGCGACCCATACGAGAGCTTCCTTAGTGCAGGTAGAGTATTCAGTGAAGAAAAGGGGTGGGTTGGCTTAGACGTTGAGCCGGACGAGAATGCTGGTGCAGTTTTATGCTACACGTGAGTCACCTGTTATGCAGTTTGACCAAGAAGTGAACACATCTTTGCAAGGTCGGGAACCACAGGTCGCGTAAGATTCGCCCGTATCTGTAGTAACAGTAATCGCTCATTTTGCATAGCCAAAGGGCGTCCTTACCACGCTGCGCGGTATGCTCTGTCAACTGAATCCGCTTTTGTTTGGCTGATGTTGTTCAACCAGGCTCTTACTTGGCAGCAATAGGAAACGTTGTTGAGGGACAGTGCGTGCCTGTCTTGCCGTATCCTTCTGACAGCTCACTGTTGAAATTTACAGGATAAGTCGTGAATCGACGTACTTGTGGTAAGTTTTATGCGATTGCACGAACAGTTGAGAATACAACAAACCCCAGGGTTCTTCCAATGTTCCATGCGGCTGGTTGGACGTACCCGTGGGCAAACGTCTTCGCATGCGCGACACAGGTGTGCAGAACACGATGTTATGTTATAACCACGGTCCATCTTATCTTCTTTATCAAGATAACTATGCGCTCTGTTGACTACCCACTCATCTGGAAGCACTTTCTAAATTCCGGGGTAACTCACTATTGTGGTGCACCTACTGTCCAGGTTTGTGCGTTGCACAGGGACTTGAGTTGGTCTGATGTGTCGATAGATCGGAATTGTGAACGACCCCGCTGCTAGACCTCTCCCTCGTCCTATATCTGCGGTTATTGCGGGGGCTGCACCCACTGCTCACCTCATCAGCCAGCTCGAGCAAAAGGGAATCAAGTCTGTGCATGTATACGGTCTGACGTAAGTCTAGCGTACCGTTTGACATATACCTTAGCTGATTGTTTACTCTATTATCACCAGCGAGGTACGTGCTTTTGTGTCGTTTATAGAAGTGACAAGTCCGAACATGCTCCTTAAAGACGTACGGACCCTTCACGCGCTGCTATGACCATCCTCACTGGAGGACACTCACTTTGGAACAACGCGCGAAGCTGATGGCTCGACAAGGTCAAAGCTTCGCCACCGCACAAGATGTACGTGTAGTATATCCTCCCCAAGACGAAAAGGACGAAGAACTCCGTGACGTTCCAAAAGACGGACGCACGGTGGGTGAGGTTCTCATGCGCGGAAACATCGTCATGAAGGAGGTGCGTTCTTCGCGGTTGTGCCAACTCGTATTCATTCTAGGTATTTGTTACATAGTATTTCCGTGACCCAGAAGCCACGCGCAAGGCTTTTCAGGGAGGCCACTTCCACTCAGGTGATCTAGCCGTCTGGCATCCCGATGGTGTCATACAGGTCGTTGATCGAAGCAAAGACCTGATTATTTCTGGAGGCGAGGTGAACAAATGTACTTGCGATGATTCAATGTGCTAACCTGAAGACCGCAGAATGCATCAAGCTTGGCCATAGAACTAGGTATTTTTGTGTTCGAGTGGCTACCGAGTTGTGGACCCTGAACGAACTACGCAGAGCTTTCGAGTCATCCGCATGTTTTAGAGGTGTCTGTTGTCGCTCGCTCGCACCCGAAGTGGGGTGAACGTCCCATGGCTTTCGTCCTTCTTCATCCGGAGCACGCCCCAAAGTGGAAAGACAACCATGACGGCTTCGCTACTGAGCTGATCCGTCACGCTCGAACGCTTTTACCCGGCTTTGCGTGCCCAGAATGGGTGCAAGTAGTGGACGAATTACCCGTCAGTCATATGCATGACATCCACACTCTATTAGGTGCTTACAATACTTGCAGAAAACATCCACTGGGAAGATCCTAAAGACCAACCTTCGTAAAATCGTTGCTAAACTGTGATCGTAATGATCTAATACTAATATATTGCGAGGGATCGTTGATATGTATCGGTACATACTTATGCTCGATTTGCCACATAAAAGGGTATGAGTGAGTGATAAAACAGCTAAGCGGAAATGGTGCAGGAAGATCTAGTGATAGGTTCAAAATGGTCACGACAAATCAGGACTTAGTCGCAGTATCCGGAATGCACCAGTGTTGCGTTCGCATAGGTATACCTCGTCTCCCTGACGCCCAAGAAAGAGCACCTCGTCTGTGCTCTCGGTGTCCCCATCTCCCATACCATTGAACTCTCCCCTCGCGGGAGATTTCCCAGCAGTAAGACTTGGTTTCTTTCCAAGATAGCCTGACCCTTTGGTCTTTGACGACAAAGCCGTAGCACTTGATGCGGAGGAACCGATAGGAGTGCCTATTTTCCAAACGAACGGTCCACGTCTATTGATGTTCGATGGCGGCGGTGCAAATTGGGGTAACAAGGTACGCGACTCATCCGCGGGTTTGAGTAACGCATCACCAAAATCCATCGCTTCCACGCCCCCTTGGCGCATAGCTACGAGGACAGAACGGTCTTTGACGTCAAAAGCCTCTACACGCTTGATATCTCCCATGCGGGGAATCATTTTCGACTCATCATCGCTGTCTGTGCTCCAGATAAAGCGGCCTTTAAGAACAGCCCGACCACGAGCATCGACTATGGACGTGCTGTGGCCGCCACGCGAAGAGAAGAACAGTGCAGGCGGGCCGAAATGTCGAGGCTGGACGAGAAGAGATATCGGGGCTAGGAGAGGTTTGGCAGCATCCAACGCAGGAGGAGCGTGCTGAGCTGCCGACGGCGGGGTTGCCGACCGGAATGGATGGGAAGGATCAACACACTGCTGTCTCAAATCCTTGAGCAAAACGAACACTTTCTCCTCCTCCTTACGAACTGGTAGATCCGGGGGAAGTAACCCATCCTTATACCATGCTTGCATAAGGCTTGCTTTCCAGGGCCCTGATCCTGATTAAGAACGTGTTACAAAAAAGTAGCATTTCGACATACCGTGCACAACTTCCTTCGGATCGCGGTAGAACCATCTGGAAGGCGGTGCTGGTGCTGGCATGGGTAGGCCAGGAGGTGAAAATTGGATGGATGCCAGGTCAACATTGGCATTACCTTGAGCATCGGGTTCATGCTCGGCACGGTAGTCAAGGAACTCGGGGTATGTCGGTGGAATGATATAGTCATCAGCGATAGTAGCCAAAGGCAACTTTGGCGCATAGGACAACTGCTGGAAGGTAGTATATGGTCCAAGAGGAGCGGAAGCTAGTGCCACAAGCTCTTCAGCATGTGCAAGAGCAGATCCAGGGATAGTAGCAGTTGGTGTCTGCGATTGAGATACTGGCGCGTCCAGGAGATTAGTATTGGAATTGTTCCTAGACGGATCGCCGGACGGTAGCGAAAGTCGATTGCTGATACTGATATTGGTATCCTCATCATCTTGTGCAGGCGGATCTGTGTCAAAGACATCTGGCTGACCCGATCGTATTTCCCGAACTCTTCGTCGAGCTGCGCGTCGCTCGGCTCGACCAATTCGGACCTCGCGAACTCTTACAGTGGCAGGTTCTAACCCAAAGACATTCTGAGAAAAGACAAGAAAAACTTCGACAAGGTCATCACCCTGCAGTTGGAGTTCCAAAGAACGCGGTGAATCGGGAAGGATGAAGGTACGAGAAAGACCCAAGGCAGTTCGATACGTCCCGGCAAAAAGCTCAACCTTTTCGCCATTATCCCCGCAGAGAATAGCGAGGAAGCTGCACGAGGTCTTAATAAATATCTTTGTGAGACTCTGGATACTCACCTCTTTTTTGGCGTCTCCACTGCCTTGATGATAAGAGAGCCTTTCGTACCTGGTAGCTTCACGTAGTCCAGCTTGGGAGGAGGTAATGGTGTTGTAGGAGTTTGTGATCCATTCTTCCTCTCTGGCTCTGTGAATACCAGCGCTGGAGGTCGCTCGGCAGACCTTCGGGAACTGAATGCATTGCTTATGATGCGAGGAAGAAGGCGAGAGTGAATTGTCGGATGAGGAGGAGGAATGGGTAAAGGTGGTCGATTGACGGCAGGAGAAACACTATGTCCTCCTGACGTCGAAGGGCGAGGAGTAAGTTGAGGAGGTTCTGAGGGACGTGAACGTGTAGAAGCTGAACGTGTCAAAGTCAAGGGTCTTTCTTCAGCCTCGAGTATGGGAATTGTTGAAGACGTTGGAGATGTGGGGGATCCCAGTGGAGTATCATACATAACAGGGACGTTAGAATGGGGAGCATCGGGCGAACCACTGCCATTGAAGATGCCGGCCAGTACCGACCATCTCCTTCGCCTTTCCGGACGATTCGCGATGCTCGGGCGGCCCAGTGAAGAGCGACCGTCCTGCAATGGAGTGAGCGGCGCGTCATCATCTGTACCTGACGGAGTTGCCCCAATCATAATTGGGGCTTGTGGTCTTGTTGTCCCTGCTGGGGGGAAGTCAGGGACTCTGCTCTCTAAAAGAGCCTGAACAAGCGTTATACGGTCAATTGTACCAGTCGCGCCATCGTCGTCGTCATCATCTAGATCGATGTCTGGAGCAGAACGGTTGTGATGTGGCTCATCAGCGGAACCTGGCGTTGGGGGTGTTGTGCGGATATTTGGTGGCGAACTCTGCAATGCTTGACGAATGGTCTGCAGGGTTGGAGATGGTTCTGGCGGTTGAGTCAACATTGTGTTCGGTTGAGCCAGTGTCAGATCTAAGTTCGCAGGACGATTTCTTCGACTATATGTGGCTGAACTGCGCACAGGCAGTGATGTAGAACCACCTTGTACGGCATCACTGTTTCGGGGAATGGCGCTAGTACGTTCATCCAAAGCTTGACTGCCGCTTGCACCTGCGGTTAGCACATCAATGGCCTCGTCGTCACTCGCCTCAAGCCAGTCTACAGTCTTGGCCATTTGATTTTCCTGGTCTGTACCGGAGCCCATATCTGGTAGGGGTGGAACGGGGGGAACAATTACGTGAGAAAGTGACGAACGACGGGATCTTGAGAGGTTTATCGAAATGGTGGATGCCTGCGTTTGCAAACGGGGTCGAGTGGTTTCCGAATAAGGTGGCGGCAGTTCAACTGGCTGGCTGGGTGTTACAGGTTGGACTGTGGGCGGTCTGGGTAATCTCTGCGTCACAGCTGTCGGGAATGACGACTTCCTATGAATCTTTTCTGCCTTGGGGACCTGGCCTGAGCGAGTTAATGACCTAAATTTCGCCTCGGTTGAATCTACACTAGAGTTGCCAGAGCCCACCCTCTTTGACTCCTCCCTCCTGGATCGTTCACGTTCTCGTCGAGTCTCAACCTCCATACGCCATTCTACAGCTTTTTTGACTTCCTCCAGAGCATAAACACGAACACCATCTCGTCTGCCTGCTATGGCTACTAATACACCGCGATGTTCCATGACCACCACGCTCTTAAAGCTGACCCTGCGCACCAGTGCGTAAGGATGAGCGGCTGGGGGAGATATGAGAGGAAGAACATCAAGTCCTTGGGCATGGCAGAGGAGAAGGTAGTGGGGTGCCATAAAAGTTCCACTAGTAGGAGGAGTGGTAAAGTGTGAAGGGGATAGATCTTCTGTGATAACTGATAGGGAGAGACCGAGCTCTCTCAGAGTTGGAGGAGCAAGTGAAGGTGGAGGCGTAAGAGGTCTAGCAGGTGTAGGGGATGGAGACCTGGACCTAGAATCGGACTGAGCCGGGTCGGTTTGTTGTGGCCCATCGTCTCGAGCAGATGTTCGGGAAGAAGATGGGGTGATTGTATCCCTCCGATGTATTAAATTTGACCAAAAACCGGAGAGGCGATTGGAGGGACGTGCCTGATAGAGGATTATTCGACTCGAAGAGCAGAGGCGGAAGTGATTATTGTAACTTACATCCATGACAGACCTGCGATTGTTTCTGGTTGAAACTGATCTTTCAATCAGCCTGCTACTTGATTCCGACGATGGATCTGTTGACATGGCAGTGGGTGTTCGAACTGAGGAAGTGGGTATTACGGGCAAGCTGTGGATGCTTGCATCATCAGAGGACTGTTGAGTATTCGTGGGAAGAGAAGCTGTGTCCGTTGCAGGTTGAATGACCGGTGAAGTACTAGTTGTCTTCGGAGTAGTGTCGACAACTTTTATGGCAGTGACTGTCAGACCCTGAGGACTTGGATCCAAGTCCGCGACATTATCCTGCCCATCGTCGGTAATGACTACTGGGGCATCGTTGTACTGGTCTATAAGACTATGAGCTGCGTCCAGCATGGAGGAAAAAGCGACAGAGCGCGACTCCCTTTCTGCCAGTAAGGTGAGACTATAAGTGAAAGAGAGAGCCGTTTACCCGTGACATGGCCGAGAACGATTTATCCCACGCCACGTCAGTGTACTACCCAGGTATTTTTGCATCCGACGGACCATACGGACGTCCTTCGCGGCAGTTCGTTATTGCTCATTCCTATTAACCACGCAACAAAGCGTCGTTGTTGCAGAGCGTAACGTTCAGTGATCTACATCATGCTTCGTCTGCATAATTCTATCCGGTCAGCATTTCGCTCTCGTAGATGGGCTCATAATATCCCAGCGTTTTCTCACCTGAATTCCGTCAACGAAGAGGATCTCGCACACTTCTCCAGTATCCTCGCACCCACGTCTATACTATCAACTTTGCCATCAATCTCCACCCCCGCAGATGATATTGCACCCTACAATGTCGACTGGATGGGAAAATACCATGGTCAAGCTAACTCCGTACTTCGACCCCGCACAACACAACAAGTCAGCGAAATTGTCAAGTATTGTGCTCAGCGTAAAATTGGAATTGTCCCTCAAGGCGGTAATACTGGCCTAGTAGGTGGTGGTATCTCCTTACAGAAAGAAATTGTCCTCAGCTTGGGCGCAATGAATAATGTTCGGTCTTTTGACCCTGTCTCCGGTATTTAGCCTGTACCTTATTACAATGTCACCTTATATTCCATTCCAGGTATCCTCGTCGCCGATGCTGGGTGCATTCTCCAATCCCTGAGTGAATATATTGCCCCTCACAATCACATCATGCCCCTTGATCTCGGTGCAAAGGGAAGGTGTGTAGACCTGTATTACATATCCAGCAAATTAATTTAACGGACCCTTTTCAAGTTGTCAAATCGGTGGTAATATTTCCACAAACGCAGGTGGTCTCCGACTCCTACGTTACGGCTCCCTGCATGGCACTGTCCTTGGATTGGAAGTAGTTCTACCAGATGGTACAATCCTGGACCAGCTATCAACCCTGCGAAAGGATAACACTGGTAATTTTAAAGTTTCACCCAGGAGTCAAGCTCTCCGCCTCATTTCTGATAGGTTACGATCTCAAGCAGCTCTTTATTGGCGGAGAGGGTACGCTCGGTATCGTTACCGGGGTCTCCATCCTCACACCTCCTGCACCCCAGGCCACCAATAATATATTTTTGGCATTACCACGCTTCGACAATGTTTTACCACTCTTCCAAACTGTGAAACGCCAACTTGGAGAAATCATGTCGGCTTTCGAGTATATCGACCGCACCGCTTACGATATGGGTTTGCAGCACGGCCTTGGCCCTTTGCTCAGCGCAGACGAGGTTGGCGACTCACAATGTTTTGTACTCGTCGAAACCAGCGGTGGGAACCAGGATCATGATTTAGAGGTGCTGTCATTTTCCTTGTAGCCAGCGTGTGAACTAATCATGCATAATTCAGAAACTCAACAATCTTCTGGAGAACTTACTGACCGCTGATGAACCGCTAATCAACACTGGTGTTCTTTCCCAGTCACCCACTCAATTCAACTCGATATGGGCTTTGCGTGAAGGCTTGACCGAGTGTGTTCAGAAAGAAGGCAAACCATACAAATACGACGTTTCTGTCCCCCTTGCGGACTTCCAAAAAGTCGTCGATGCCGTTCGGGAGCGCATGATTTCGAAAGGGCTATACGGAGACCACGCTATTTCTAAGGTCATGGGATACGGCCACGTTGGTGACGGTAATACCATCTCCCTAATTTACCTCAAGGCTAGACCACTTATTCTTTGGTAGGGAACTTGCATCTCAATGTAATCGCCAAGCATGGATACCGCCCGGAGCTCGAGGCAGCTCTGGAGCCTTTCATTTATGAAATTGTCGGTGCGTATCGTTTCTCCCAGAAACTTATTAGTGCAGCTGTTGACGAGCATCTAAATTCAGCTGATCACAAGGGCTCCGTGTCAGCAGAGCACGGCATTGGATCGATGAAGAGGGATGCGCTGCATTACTCTAAGAGCGATGTCAGCATTGACTGGATGAGGAAGATCAAGCAGGTCTTTGATCCTCTGAATATCATGAACCCCGGCAAAATTCTTCCATAGAGTTTATATCATGGCAATATGTGATGCGTCTGATGTGACTTCAAGCTTCATCGCTGAACGCATCAAACAATCACCTGCCACAGGCTTGCCGACGGACATTATCAGTGGTACGAGCAGACCCTCCTTATGTATTTAAAGTCGCAATGGATCTTTCGAGCAAGTGCTCCCACCCGCATTTTGACCCTCGAACGCTTTCAATTCCGACATCCAATTACATTACCCCTGAAACGTGAGTGCAGCTGTGGCATCGGACCGCAAACGAGCGCGGAAGTCTCATGGAGATCACAATCAGTCAGACTCTTACACCCCCATCTCACCCTAACCATCCCTTTGAGGAACCCCTGGAGGTTATGTAAACAAGCAGATCCTCGGAGTGGGGAGCTCCCGGACCAATCTGACGAAGGCCAGAACTTTGATAGGCTATTGATTCTGAGCTAGTTATTAATGTTGTTGGCGGCCATAAAACATGTCTCACGTCACTCCCCAGAGTCTGACAGTTGTGACAGGTCCCTGCCAAACCTAAACGTATCACGGGAGTCGATAGTAGGGGTTGGAATGATTTTCATTTCTTTTATGTAAATTGGACCACTGATAATTATCGAGTGTTACATGTGGTATGTGTGATAATGTGCTGGAGTCATGGGGTAAACCACCAGCGTTCGAACGTCCAGCTATGATACGATCTCTACTAGTTCCTGACCTGCTAGCTGGTGATACTCTCCATCGGAAACGTTTCGTTGCGTACGGGTGAACCACCGGATGTATATAGTTTTTCATGGTGGTCATATATAGTTGTTCATCCGGGCCCCGAGATAGTACTAGTATCCTCCCCTGATAAAAAGTATATGATACATCAGATCGTCGTGTTCTTGCTTCCTCAAAGTGAGATGATAACCGGCTAAAATAAGCAGGAGGATAAGGATTTGATATAAGAATGGATAATTATAACATGCATCCATATCCGCCAGCGAAAAGGATACATCATTTGTGTCTAATCGATTGAAGCTCAATCATTTTCGGTAGCAGACGTTAAAGAAATTACTATATCTCCTGTGACCAACAGTCTTGTTCGAGCGGGCGAAACATATCAGTGAGGAGCAGAGCGCCACGGAGTACAAAAGAGCGATCGACAAGCACTCACATAAGAGGCATTTTGTCCTTCGTAGAGCGAATCCCAGCGACGCTGCGTTCGATCGTCCAGATGCGATATTCCAGTAGTCCTGGACATAGTTTGTATGAGGCGTAATATCGCGCTCATGCAGGAGTGCGCTTACCAGTAGTTGACAAATTAGTTGCAAGTGTGAAGACACTTCCGGAATTGCTTCCCGCTTGCGAATAGTTGTAGATCCAACAAACACCGAACGCTTTGAGGCAATATCAGAGCACAGCTTTCTGAACATTGCATGATTACGTGCAACACCACACCACATGATACATGGTAGAATGATAATCCGGACGGATCTCCAAACGACGTAACATCGGTAAATCTTTTGCCAGAAAGGCGGGTTCTATGAACCAAGGGTGTTTTAGGCTTGCAGATTATGGAATCAATCGCACCGTCGCCAAGGAGAATTTGCAATGTGTATTGACAATAAACGCTTCTTGGGAAACGTCTGCGAAGAAAGCTGCTGGCCCGCCTGGGAACGTGTCGTGATACTTCACCAGTCCATCTTCGGTACGAATGACAACTACCACCACGTGCTTGGGAGACTTCAGCAGATGGTATCGGATGCAAGCAGTGAAAAGCTAGCCACGGTGCTCAGAAAAGAACATCAGGGTTGCAGCCGCAGCGATTGGCTGATTGACATCCTGGAGGCGTTGTATGTAGGTAAATGTCCAGATAATACCTATAAACACGAGGATTGAGAAGCCTGAACATTGAAGAGCGCTAGTTTGGTGAGCATGGAACAAGCAAACTCGATTGTTAGATTTACCGTATAAAATGCTTGTCGACGCTAATGATAGCCACGGTATCCAGCGAGAAGTCTGAGCCTGTTGAAGCTATGACGAGAATATTTGGTGCCTGGGGGTGTGAGTAGCATCGCCGGTCATCTTAAGCCAAGCTTGAGGTTCGCATCACAACAGGAATCGGGCACTCGCACCCAGGCCATTGCATGGTGCCGCAGTATCGACAAAGGTCTAGTTCTTGTTCTTGAAACAAGATCATCATTCATCAGACGACATGATGTGGCTTTATCAGCCTTGCGCAAATGTCTATGCGAGTGTTACGTGCGCTGACGACAGCCTGCATCGATGTGGAATTACACAGTATACATGTCCAACGAACGCATCATGGTCAATTGCCAGTCATATGATATCCTGTGATGACCATAAGCACTGAACCAAGATCAATCTTGCTGTCAACTCACCTGGTTCCTAGTAGTACATCTGCATCTTGAGAAGTCTGGGTTGCATCGTCCGGTCTCATGCTAGAGATCAACGTAGAACAGGCGCCCTTGGGCCAGCATTCAAACATGGGTGGACAGTGTCCACTGTCAAATTGTAAAGACATGTGATGGTACAATCCATCTCGGAATAGTGAAGGCTAGTGAACCAATATTAGTACGATTCGAAAGAACGTATATGAGGTACTCCGTTGTGGACGAGGAGGCTGGAGACTGCTGCTCTGCTGAACTTAAAGTTTCTTCGTTGGCGCACATGTTGTCTTTAGACTGAAAAGCTTTTGATCACTTTCGATAAGGTGGGCGAAAGAATAGTGCCAACGTGCGATCATACTCGTATTTCTTCTGATAGCTGTTGCTTCTCGGTGTAAACACGAAAGTTTCAGCCATCATGGATATGAAACGTATAATTCAAGAGGGTTATCTAAGTAAGCTGTCCTCGGCGTTCGGAAGCTCGGAGTGTTCGTAAATTTACGCCAGTGGCGATCAAAGTCATTTATGTGTCTTGTCCTCGTTATTTTCCGGATACAACTGCAACACGGTCAGCGCCGTCCTTCAAGGAACCATCAGGGGTTGGTCACGCACTTTTCCAGGATTGAACAAGTTCAGAGGATCAATGGCGTTTTTGACGGTTTTCATCAATTCCACGGTATCCTCGCCCAGTTCTTCCACAAGGTACTCAGTTTTACCTATTCCTACACCGTGTTCGCCAGTGCCTGAAGGGAAAAGGCTTTAAGATAGCACACCCAGGCACATGGAACACTTACATGTCCCATCCATCTGGATGGCGCGATGGACCAGTCTGTGAACCGCTGCACCGACATTCCGTAGCTCTTCTTCGTCTTTGAATAGAATGAGTGCGTGGAAATTACCTGCATAACTCATTGACACATAACGAAACATTACATTTCGACCCCCTACCGTCACCAACGTGCCCAACAATAGTCGATTTCAAACCAGCCTTAGCGAGGTCCTCTTTAGTTTCATAGACTAGCTGCGGAAGTCGAGAAACCGGCACGCTGTAAAGTACCCCAAATCTACATATCATTGAAAATCAAGAACGGGAAGGCTAACCAGACATCGGTTGTCCAAACCTTCGAACCAGGGTGCGTCGCTAACGTCGAGAAAAATGCCTAGGATTAAACAATTGTCACGATATCACGCCAAAGCAATCACGATTGACGCACATATTTTCGATTTTCCCACATCTCACCTGCCTCCTCTTCTGTTGCTGCAAATTCAAATCGAGAGCTGCCATGATGTTGTACGATCTCTTGCACAACATTGGAGGTATCGCGGATAGATTCAGGGGATCCTTGAATCTTGAAGAAGAGAGTATCCTGTACCGGATAAGGAGTATCAACCACCCCAGCAGTGTTAATAGCCGCCATCACTGAAAGCACTTGAGGTAAAGCCAAAGACCTGAAACTGGTCTACTCACTGTGATCGTCCAACAGTTCCACACATTCTGAAAGTAAATGTTTCAGAGATTAAAACGATATCTAACTTGCCACTGACGTATGTTGGGACCGTATGGAGTATTAAGGATCTGCTGAACGGCGCTGACCGCTTTTTCGACGTCAGGGAACTGCGCCATAGCAACCTTGGTGGGTACTCTAGGAGCCAATCGCAATGTAGCTGAAACAGTATTGGAGTTAGAATGTCACCCCGAATACTGAATGCCAGAATTACCCTCTGTGACTATTCCGAGCGTTCCTTCAGCACCGATGAAAAGTTTAGTGGTATCGAAACCAGCGGAAGACTTCCGCGCCCGCCGACGTGTCTTGATTACTTTCCCAGATGGAAGGACAACCGTCTAATACCGACTTGTGTGATCCCAAAACACTCTGCGAAAGACTTGGATTGGACTCACAATATTAAGAAACCATTCTGCTTTAGCAGTTCCATATCTGACTGCATTAGCTGTATTTGCGTTAATATATGCGGAGCTATAACAACAGAAGAAGGCACTAACTTCCTGAACATCCTGTACCAATCATGCCGCCGATGGTCTGTAGCCATATTTCGAATTTGAAAAAAATTGGCATGCAGAATGACTTACAGCTCCAGGACCTGGGTCAAGCTGTTCAAATTCAAAAGTAGATTCACGGGCCACGAAGAAGCATACGCACAGGGAAGAATAGAGGAATACCCTTGTCTTTCAGTGTATTGTTTATGTCTTCCCACTTTGCTCCAGGTTGACACCGCAGATCACCATCAGCCTCTACAGACAGTTCCGTGAGTATTGGTGTTGGAACGAGGCAGAAACGTCGTGCCACACCATTGATTTCCAAAATGCTATTCATCGCAGACATGTCAAGGCATATGCTACCCGAAGGAAACTGAGCGTCATGAATGTCAGCATCACCCAACTAATGAAAGATGACTGCTCGAAGCTCACACCGGTGAAATGACCCTCTATACTCGTGGCACCACCGTACGCAGTAATAGGAATCCTGTACTTGCGAGAGATATTGACAACTTTCACCACATCATCTGTACTATGTGCCATGACTACAACCGAGTGGGGACAACTTGGGTGATACGAATGGTCGGAGGAGCCATGCACTCTGAGGGAATCTGGGCTGGTCTGAACGCGATTCTTTCCAGGGAGGGCATCGCGTAGTTCCTCAATTGCTTTGCGAACGTCGTCGAGAGACCCGTAGGTGGACATTGTGGATGAGGAGCTCCCGAACGCGTCGGTTGTGCCTTCTGCACCACTTGCACAGGATAGCTCTTCCGGGCCACTTCTCTGGAGGTGCGCAGATAAGAGCTCTCCAAACTCACTGCTACCAGTAGATGTAGCATGAGTGATAGTAGCACCATCCTCCAGTCTCGCCGGCATCAACCTGTGTTCGCGGTAGACATAAAAACCTGTCCCCATCGCGAGCAAGGAGCCGAGTACAATTTTTCCAATACGAAGGACGTCATCCTGCGTGGTACGCCCAGCAGATGATGAGTAATGGTAACTTGCTCTGCAGCTGCGGATGGTTGCGTTGCAGCTCGGATGCAATGAAATATGGCACCGACTTCTCGCAGCGAGCACTCTCCTAGAAAGAGGGAACATGGTGTGCCGGGTGAAAGGTGGACTCGGACTACCTCGTAGACAAACGTAACGCGTTTTATATATATATAAATCTCATCAGGTCGTGAGGACGGGTCGTATACTAATCATGGGGTCACTCATCAAAGAACTGTGATGGCGTAACAATAACCCTCCTTACAAGTTGTCTAACTATATATATCACGCAGTAACTTGATTCAATCAGGGTGACCAGTAGTTAGGCGTTGAACGGCATCGCGAGGGGAGCTTCAGAAATTAGAAGTAACGAGCTTTCCAGTACGAGCATCCGCAATAATTATTTCTGAGCAGTACGTACACAGGATCGCCGAGAACGACATTGGTCAAGTGATGATATGAGCCAGTATTATTGATAATAAAAGTCCACCAGCGATGGCATCAGTCTAAAAATGTCATCAAAAACATAAGGTCGAGGCCATGGGACTAGTAGCAGAGATTGATCTGTGTTTGGACGAGTGTACGCGTTCATGCGCGTGAGTGAAGGAGCGTTTCTTGCTTCAAGTCACCGTTTGGGATAGCCACAACCTTTACTTGTCTGCAGGGACTCCTTGGCAAATTGCTGGCATGTTCGGCGCGCGCAGCAGCAATAGCCTACATTTTCTCCGTTCAGCAACTCGCATGACGTTGCAAATAAGATATTCATCGACATTTACTGTCCGAGATCCACCCAAGCATGCACCGCGAGAGGTGCCAACGCCTTTGGTTTTATGTTCAGCGTCACATTGGGATTTAGGAACACGGAATAAGTGAGCTTTCTGTTCTGCTACTATCATTCAGCTCAAACATTGCACAAAAACTGTCGATGATAGCATCTCCCAGTCGTTTGCTTTGATGCTCGCGGAGAAAGGCTACACTTGCATTGAAGTTAATTTCGGCCTATCTGGTGAGAGCGGCAAGTACTCCAGCTCACAGAATCTGGTGGATCGATTGAGTGAAGGCATGTTTCTTTTTATTTGAGGAGTGCATATTACATCCTGTCGGCTTCAGAGCTCAAAATGAACTTGCGCCTTTCCGGTAGTCCTTTTCCACCTGTAATATTCGCGCGAGGCTTTGCTTCTCTCATCGCACAGACATATATCTCCTCCCACCCAGCACAGGGACTGTTTCTGATTTCCCCTCCACTATCCAACGCGTCACTGTTTCCTAACGTTCTTCCTACCCCGCTAGGAGAGTTTGACTACGAACTCAAATTTCCCGTCGCGGTTATGGCCCGTCCAGCAGAAATGGATCTGCTAAGGAAGTACAGTCGGTTGGGTCAAAATGAATTGGTCGACTTGTTCCAACTTGACGACTTAGAAGGTCATGATGCTTTCATGAGAATAGAGCAGTGGTTAGACGAACTGGGGATCTAATATTGTTTATTAGAATGAACTACTATCCTTCATCTTCTAAAGGTCTGGCTAGGGGAGGCTAGGGTGCATCATATGACTTTGTTCTCCCTCTCACGGCAGTGGATGCTGCATATGCTCTTGACATGCTTCCAGACACAACCCGTGGAAGTGCCGAATCTCCTGTATCAGTGAGAATACAAACACTAAAACGCCAGACCATTGGGCACGAACCTGTGAGGGAAATGGCTCAAAGTCGCGGTTCGCAGAATCAATATCGACAAGTGGATAAGTCATACTGGCCAGGAGTACTCGAATGCACGAGATCACTAGCCCTATAATTTGACCTTGCATTGTGTTTTCGTTCATCAGACCTGCAGACGAATGTGGCAGCCGCCAGTGGTACAATGGCATGCCATTGCTTTGTCTGCTGACCAGACGTTCAATGACCCATACGACACCTAGGCCGGGTTTTTCTGACTTCTACTTTGCGTGAATCTCACACAGCGGACCTTGAACCTAGCACAACTTCAAGTTTATGTTGGTGATTATTACTTGAGTAAATGGGTTGTTGGTATAAGTACAATTGACGGCGATGTATCAGGCACGAACGAGTGAAATGATTACGCAGTTGTAGAGTAACGTGGATAAATGTTCCCTCTGCAATCAATCCTGCTCATTGGAAGCAGCTTGTTCTTTTCCTACTTCGTGTTGAGCGGTAGCCAAGCTTCCCACACCAGGAAGAACGACTTTCCACGTTCCTCGGAGGGCTAATACTTTCCTGACCTGACATTCAATCAACTCATGAAGTTTTGGCACATCCCTGAGCATCGCTCGACTGCCCATGAGCGACGTTGTCTTAAGGTTGAGAGTAAAGTCTTGTGGCAACGATATGGTCAAAACGGGGGCTGCTGATGCGGGAGATGGCGGAACTAAGGTCACCTATAGAACATGATTCCCTGTTTTCCAAAAAGCAAAATAGGTAATTACTCACTTTTGACTCGAAGAGAGATAAAGATATTGTGAGTGAAACAGGTAGCCGAGCAAACGAAGACATAGGGTAGTTAAACAAATAGGACGTAGACAGCGAGACGGAAATGGTGTCGGTGTATGACATGTCGAATTCGATTGCCTGTCTTTCCGGTGAAATGGTTCAGTGCAAGGATGGCGTAAAGACTAACCGTCAGAGCGGAGTCCCCATCGTTGTCATTCACAACCCGTGCGTTAGACATCTTGGGTGCAGACATGCCTAGGTCCACGGAATGTACTGTAATATGGTCCTATTGTAGTTGTGAGTTATAGACAAGGACGGTGCAGGTGGAATACTTGCAAGAAACCCGCGTGGACGCAACTGATTCGCGTGGTCCTCAATTTTCCTGCGGGCAACCTCGATCCCCTCGTATCCTGTAAGGTTGTTCTGAAGCTTAGCTCTGTACACCTCCACAACCTGATATTGCATGAGACCTGATTGGAACCCGTCCACAAGCTCGAACAACAAACCTGCCTTGCAAGTATATTGAACCAATGCGCTGACTCCTTTTCTGGAGCACTGTCTGTATCATCTTCCTCCACGTCTTGATGCCATGAAGGGCTTGATTTTGACAGAGGATGGAATGGGATGGTGTCCGTTTCACTTTCGGGAGGAATGAAAAATAGGTATTTAAGGACAAGCGCGAGTAGAACCAAGATTGAGAGTTGACCTAGCACGAGGCCCTGTGTAAAAGTCGGCGTGAGGGAGAAGATATAATTGTTTCCCATATCGGATGGGCGTTGAAGGCAAGCTCGCTGGCTTCAGGGAAAGCGCTGGTAATTGGCATATGTATGCGTGTTTCAATTTGGCAGGAAATAGTCTTGTCAACCAGTTATACATGGACAAACCGATAAAGGAAAGATCTCCTTCTCTATCAATCATATGGCTGCTGCCTTTGTTTCCTGGCCATCAGCGCCGTTGACCGAGTCGCTTGTCAAGAGAGCTTTGTCAAATCTGCCTGTCTCAATCTTCACATCACTTCCTGGCACCCATGAATACTCAAAGCTGCTCCAGTGGTCCACCTACGACGCTATCGACCACGACCTGACACACCGTAATCCTGACAATGTCTTGTCGTCCTCTTATACCATCAGAAAAGCTCTCATTCGTAAACACTACTTAGCACGATGCATTCATTCGTACATGACGAAACATCTCGACTCCGTCCTCAAGGACGCGGTGCCCAGGACATGGGATCTCGAGATCTCTTACGCGGATGAGCTGGATGAAATGTGGAGCGACCAACTTTGGGATCTTGGAAATGAAATCGATAGCTCCTCTCAGTGGTGGATTTTGAAGCCTGGAATGGCAGATCGGGGAATGGGTATCAGGTTGTTCAACAGCAAAGACTCGCTATATCAGATCTTCGAAGAGTTTGAAGAGCATTCCGAGGGCGAAGATCAGATCAATGATACCTCTGTAATAATATCACAACTTCGTCATTTCGTCATTCAGGTAACAAGGACTTTTTTTTGCCATGCGATGCTGAATGGGATTCGATCACAGGAATACATACCTAGTCCGACACTCCTGGACCCCAACGAAAGGTCTCGCTCTGTTCCTGTGTTAAACCCACCTGAAAACTTGCAAGGATATAAAGTCAATTCACCCTGTCTTCTCCTCGTCAGCCTTTTATGACTCTGACGTCTAGTTCCATCTACGGGCGTACTTTGTTGCATCAGGAGCATTGCAACTCTACATGTATGACCATGTTCTTGCTCTGTTTGCTGCCGTTCCGTATGTCAGTCCGACGAAAGGGGAGGATGTTAACGATACCGCTCCTGAAAACATCGACTTGACGCCTCATCTTACGAACACCTCGCTGCAGATTAAACGAGGCGAGGAAGGAGTTCATTTACTTGATGAACTCTCAGGGTGTCATATCTTATCTGGAGGTGATACAGATCGTGGAGCGTTATTTACTCCCGAGGACATTGAGAACATAAAGGTTCAAATGGGCTCCGTTCTCGCGGAAACGTTCAAGGCCGCTCTAGAAATGCCTATACACTTCCAGGTAAGGTCATTCGCTGCTGGCCATCTGCCTTAGTGTAAAGTCTTGTTATCAGCCGCTCCAAAATGCATTCGAATTGTATGGAGTCGACTTCCTGGTGTCCCATGACCCGACTGGACTCGATTCATTAGGCAACTCACGAATCTTTCAAGTTAAACTTCTGGAAATCAATTCAGAACCCGCTATCGAATTAACGGGTCGAAGGCTACATGGAATTCTCGAAGATTTGTTTGTTGCGATTGAGCAGGTTGCAGTACTACCCTTCTTCAGACAAGAAGTTGGATGCGTACCAAGCATGGGGGTACCCATGGTACCAAGGTACTTGCGAATGTGTCTTGATACGAAAATTCGAGGACCTGGTGGTTGGTGAAGGGGTTAGGAAATTGTGAAGCACGTTAAAATATACTTGCCTATCCAAAGTGTTGCATAGATCACGGCGCCGAGCTCTCCTCCTTTATGCCGGATGTCGAAGGCTTTTTTCGACTGAGATCATGCCTGTCATCAGTCTCAGAGTCTCTTCTCCGCTTGTTATTTGTAAAGGTGACATCTTTCACGTTTTTGGGAAGATCCTTGCGCTTTTCGAATAGTTGTTTGGCGAATTCTCGGTCGTAGGCGACGCGTCGGATACCAAACATTTCGATTTGAAGAACGCCGTCCCAATACATCCTCTCCACCATTCGCATCTGCGAAGGCGGAATAAGGTCTTTGAATAAGACGGTGTCTCTAGCCATCGCTTCAATTCTCTTTGAGTGCTTTTAGTCATGATTGGCTTTTGAATCGATAGCGACCTACTGGAGAACTCAGCTTCTTGGTGTGCTCCGCTGAAAGGAAGAACGATTCGCCTGTTCGTTCATAGGTGCCAAGGTACTTCCAGCCGTGGCCGTCGTGGTAACATAAATCTTTCTTTTGACCAAGCTCGATATCCTGTCGGACCCGGGACCACGCGCCATTGTTCTTTTGGGGATTGTATTGATGCGTCGGTCTTACGATAAGACCTATGGCGATCCCTGCGCGGGCGAACATTACAACATCCCTCTCAAGACGGAGGGTACCATCACAGCGACTGTGCGTAGGTTAGTATGCCGCAGATCTTGTGGGTGAATAGACCAACCAATGAGTTTTAGCTGTCTGTCGAGAGACATTAGTAATAACCTAAGAGCAAAGACTGTCGCGAACCCTAGGAATGCCCATGGAGAAGATGGGAGAGTATACAGGAATTTCATTAGAATTCGGTTGGTCGCCGACAGTCGGATACTCTATGTTCCGAAAGAATGTTGGTGGGTCGGATTTGCTGCAAGTCATTTCGCTACGAAGGTTCGTCACAAAGATTAAGTTCTGCTTACAGAACTTTTGCTTCTGATGCCCGCTGCTCTCGTTCTTCTATGTAGAGTTCAAGTTGGCCCCGCAGTTCGTCGATGACCTGTGAAAACGATTTAGGTATCATCCAATACCATACATTTGCGAATACCTCTTGGCACTCTCGTTTGCTCGCTTTAAGTTTCCGATATTTTTCACGAACGCTAGCCAGCTCTGCAAGCTGTTCATCTGCTTTCTCCTAGTTGGGTCAAGATTTGGAAAGTACTGTGATATACTTGATTCCAATTTACCTTATCTAATGTTGCTGTGTTTTTCTCCCTAATTGCGTCAGCTAGTTCTTTTTGAATTGCGTCCATCGACTGTTGATTACGATAAGATAGAAGATCGCACATCCAACCACAAGTTAAATACCGCAGAGTATTGTGCTGCAAGGTCAGAGTGATCGCCCTCCATCTTGAGCGGAACGCTCGTTGACTGATCCTGGAGACGTGAAATTTCCTTTCGAAGGCTAGCGTTCTCAACCTTCAGCGTGAGTATCTCTGCCCGTAGGGCTTCCTCGCGCTGTAATTGGGAACCAATTGAGATGGCATCGCTAGTAGGAGTCCCGGTTCTCTGAAAGGTCTTGCGTATGAGCTATCATGAGTCTTTCCAGAGAACGACTCGGGCTATTTTACCTGCTCAGCTTCACGAAGTTGGCTGCGGACAACCTTTAGTTCCTGCCCCAGAAGCTTGACCATTTCAGTTGCGAGCTCTGGGTCCATGATATTATCCATACTTGATGATTTGTTGATGACAGGAGTGAAAGTGTTTCGAAAGCGCGCACTTGGCACGACGCCGTATTGACGTGTCACGTGTTGTTGTTCTCTCTCCACTGCCGTGACATAGTCAAATCATGGCAATGGCATCAGAATCAACATCTTCGACATCAACACCGCGCAAAAGATCGAAATGGGACGAGGAAGATCCAGATGACGCTGCAATTCGCCAACGACAGCAGCCCTCGAAACGCTCTGTAAGGACTAGGTCTCGCGGTGCGCGCCCACCTAGTCCCGTGCGTTCAGACTCACACCCTGCTACCACTTGGCGTCCTTCCCGTCCACTACATAGTATCTATGTCCCTCCTCGAACTCACCATCCATTAATCCAACCATCTCGTTCAGTTTACTGTTATGAAAGACTCAATCAGATCGAAGAAGGGTCTTACGGTGTTGTCTTCAGGGCGAGGGATAAGGAAACAGGCGATATAGTCGCACTGAAGAAATTGAAACTTGACGAGGAGAAACACGGTTTTCCTATTACTGCCCTACGTGAAATAAACGCTCTCATGTCATGCCACCATGATAATGTGGTACGAATCAGAGAAGTTGTGGTCGGAGATACTTTGACTCAGTGAGTAAAGCGTCTCAGTAATGTCACAATATCACCACGCCCACATACCAGAGTATTCGTAGTAATGGACTTCATTGAGCACGATCTAAAAACTCTTCTGACGCTCATGCCTTCGCCCTTCCTGCAATCCGAAATCAAGACTCTCATGCTTCAATTGCTGTCCGCGGTCGCACACTGCCATTCTAACTGGATACTCCATCGTGACCTAAAGACCAGCAACCTGCTCATGAACAACCGTGGGACTATCAAAGTTGCTGATTTTGGCCTTGCGAGACGCTATGGAGACCCTGTGGGTGTCGGTGGTCTGACACAGCTTGTTGTGACACTGTGGTATCGGTATGTCAATTGCTCTCAATATCATGATCGCAGATGATGCATCCCTCAAGGGCTCCTGAAATTCTGATGGGAGCTACAACATATTCGACTGCTATCGACATGTGGTCCGTGGGATGCATCTTCGCTGAACTCCTCCTGAAGGAACCACTGTTCCAAGCGAAGAATGAAATAGAACTTCTTTCCATGATCTTCAAACTTCTTGGACCCCCCACTAGTTCATCTTGGCATGATTACTCCACTCTTCCGTTGGCGAAAACCATCACTCTTCCCTCACCTCAACCACATCAATTTCGTCAACGTTTCCATCATATGACAACAGCTGGCATTGATCTGCTTATGTCACTACTCACCTATGATCCCGAACAACGTATCAGTGCTGAAGAGGCTGTACACCATCCGTATTTCAGGTCAAACAGCTTTTATCTTCTGTATATTCGCAAGCTAACTGAAGCCATTGAAGCGAATCCCCACTTCCAAAACACCCAGATCTATTTGGTTCATTTCCATCGGCTGCTGCAGGTGAGAGGTACGTATCATAGGACTACGGATGCTGGCGGTATACTCAACGCACACATTATAGACGCCGAAAGCCTTTCGACAGTCCTTCAGCACCTGTGCGGGCAGCAGACTACAAACTTCTTACTGAAGTCGATCTTCCGTAGAAGAAGTTGCAATATATTGCATACAATATTAAAATATATCCCTCGTAAAATTACACATTATGTGTGTTATGACTCTCCGATACTCGACAATATTTGTCGCATCTTTTGGAAACGAGTCTTCGTTCGTTCCATTTCCCCACACTGGTCATAAAACTCTTTAACCTCTTCTAGTGTAAATCTGTACTCCGCAGCTATTTCTTGTAACGTCCGGTCGATGAGATGCACGCCAGGGTCCAACGAAATAGAATCTGCATCACTGAAAATTCCCATAAGCCCATCATATTCAATAACTACCGTGACTACGCACTTGGACTTCATTCTCTTACGAGGCTTCTGTGCTTCACTTTCTTCACTGGCGCGTCGCTTCCCCCAGTTTGGAGGAGGCTCGTTGCCGATGCGAACTGCCCATTCTTCGCTGTCTTCACCATCCTCTAATTCCTCCTCTGCGGGGCTGCTTCGAACGCAAGCTCTTGATGTAGATGGTCCTGAATCAACTGGTGATGCGTCGAACACAATCACAGGTACTTCGGCGCCATTACCGCTAATGCCGCCAATTATCATTTCCTGTTTATGCAAATTCTGTTCGGCAGGTTTGGCGCGTTTCTTCCTGAGGCGTTTGTTTTTCTCTTCATCTTGCCGCACATAGCCATACTGCCCTTGTTCCCCGGGAACTGGCTTCTTCTGATCAACGATTTGAGCGATCATGGTGTCTAACCGCACGGCATTCTTCTTGTAACGCTCGCGCCAAGACTGCCATGTATGACGTGAAACCCATCCATATTCTGGGTCCGCAATCTGATCCTCGTGAGCATGGACATGAGGTAGTAACAAAAAGGGGTCACCATTTCGCACAGTTGTTGGTAGAGCCTATTTCCAGTTCTTCCGCCTGTCTGCTTGTATGGTATCTTTGCCGCAATCCATTCACACAAATGCTGTTCGTCTTCTTCTGTAAATGGTGTTCTCCTAGAGGGACGTGTCGGTTTATGTTCTGCGTGCAAGAGCGAGTGAGATACGTACTCTTCACCAGGACGTCGGCCGCCAGGGTTCTTGTAGATGAGAGGGGTGTATACAAGAGAACCCTTCTCAACACATTTCTTTACCCACAAGTACGACTCGACATGTTTATCTGGAATGCTTTGGTATGTCTTGACGAGATGTTGAAAGACCTCTGTGTTTGGGTCCGCGAGAATGATCTTAGCAGACTGCGGAGATGAAGTAGGGTCGCCACCAGAATGCTGAAAGAAAGTCGGTGAGCTGGAAATAGACGAAGGAATATATCATTGCGGGACACCGCTCACCATGATTCTCTGACTTAAAGTGGTGCGTGCATTGATATTAGCAATGCTAGGGTGGATGTGCATCTTAACGGGCAAGCCATTTTCAACAAAGATCTGCTTCAACTGCATGCCCGCAATCTTGCAGGCCTCCACGTATGTATACGGCACAAAATGGCGTTGTGGTCGATCCTGCGCCATCCAGCATAGGCGAAGACGCTCTTCCTCCGCAGTACCAGGCTGGACCAGTACGTATCCCTGTCTCGGAACTTTCGCTTCAACCCGACCACCTAATGACTGAAAGCAATGAGATCAAGATAGTTGTGCTAGATACCGGTATGTCACAACTCACAGCGACGACTTCACACAGCTCAGCTTGAATTTCCTGAGCGATATCTTTCTGAATGAAGAACTTGATGGCGAGACCATTAGCGTCCTGAAATATGGGCTAAAATGAAGTGTCAGAGAAGTATGAATACAATATATTATTTGCCTACCATAACGATGTGCATTGACTGGCTGACACTAGAGGGTAGTGGCGTTAAGAAAACCCTCGATTGAGGTTAGGGTTAGTGGGGGCCAACTGAGTTTAAAAGGAAATCCGTGACTTTGTGTCACTGTGGCAAATGCCTGGACAATGGGCGGAGGCAAGGTGGAGGACTTGATCCTGGCCGCCGTTCACACCGTTCAGTCTCTGAAAATCTGAAGCTTGAAGGACCACATGAAATTATTATATAAGCCGCCCCAAGAAATAATGCGTGATCGCAAGCGAATATTGTAAACTAGAAAGCGCAAACTATCAACGTTGAACTTTCAGAACTCAACGTCAAGTGTTTTGTCATGTAGCAGCTTTCATCTCCCTCAGCTGCTTCGCAATATCGTAAGGATCAACACTCTGCATCACGTTCTTCCCGACTTTCATCCGCCAGAAGCGAGTCCTTTTGCTGATTTGCACGTCGACTTCGAGTTCAGAGTATGAAGAAATCTGTGCTAGAGAGGGACGGATGCCAACTGCTGCATCGCTGGTTGGGTGTAGTGACTGATTTGTTCGCTCGGTGTTGATGTCAACACCAAGAAACCTGTCTAGTTTTTCTTTGTGCTCCATATTCGAGATGTTCTCAAGGGCCAACTCGGTCGGGTTCCCATAAAATTGTGATCGTTCAGGTGTTGTAGGAGGTGAAGGATACAAGGAATCCTGAGAACCATAGGCAGCCTCTGGGGTTGACATCAGCGAACAATCAACATCGTCTGGACCACGGAAAGAGGCTTGAGAGTGTTTAAGGAAATCTTCCTGCAAAAATGCAAATCAAGCTTATTTTTCTGAGTAAAACAAACAAAGCGAACTACAAACCTCTTTCCGTGGAGGGTGCAAAGCATACGGGAACTTCTCGTCTACAACATCGACGGCATGCTCACCATGGGTTTGCAGTCGCAAAATGCCTTCTGCACCATGCAGTGACCTACTCTTCCTTAGCTTGCACGAGCTTGGAAGTGCTGGTACTGATTGGGAGTCTACTGCGGAGTCCGGGCTCCGCCGTTTCTGGTGGCCCTTACGTAGATTTTTTGAAAGGCTTCTTGCCAGACTCCTGGGTTCGGCTATATCTGTCGGAAGAGTGGAGGATAAAACTAACTCCGGCGGAATCTCCTCGCCCAAGTGACGAGTCAGTTTTGCCAACCTGGCCATTTGTAGTTGCCTTATTTTCCGATAATGTGCAGTTGGATCATCGCTTTCCTCGTCCATTTCATCTCCAACAGAGATTGCGGGTGAAAGGC
>QLOO01008781.1:0-10706 GCA_003313855.1 Suillus sp. MG131
CGGCAACTCTAGATCACTCATTGGCTTGACAAATATTGTCCAGAGCTCGGTCCTATCGCACTCGAAGAAGTGCCTACTTCGAGGGCAAGAATCAAGGCAACATATTTTGCTCGCTACTCATCCGTTGTCGTCACTCCACCGCTGAAAACCAGTTTTTTCAGGAGACAATTTAACTGTGCGAGCAATACCCTCAATTCATGAGGCCACGGTTTGATCAGCTCCTCAACTCGAAGTGCTGACAGGTCGTCTTACACAAGTTCGGATTCGTCAGATTCAATACCATTGGACAAAGCGATCCCACAATAGAATCTCCAGCGAAAAAGAAAAGAGAACCAGCATACATAGGAAAGCAGTTGGCTATGACTACCTATAAGGATAGCTGTAGCCAAGTACGAGCTATTAATATATAGTCGAGGCAGTCTCATCTAAGTATGACATCTGCCCCGCTCATTCCTCATCCTCAAAATGCAGGACCTGCGCATCCTCGTCTACAGGTACATCCCTATATCCACGCCTTGTGCGGTAGCCCATCGATACAGATTCCAGGCTTGACGCTATATATTCGAATGCGATGCCTGAAAGCCCGAGAAGGAACCATGGTACAGATGCCAGCGTAGCCATCACGCCCGACCCTGACACATGCGAATAGTCGCCTCCAGGTAAACGGATCGTCCTGTGTCAATGATAAGCACACGACGCGCACACATAAAGTGCATGTCACTTGCCCTCTCGCCATTCCGCTCTTGCTGTACCACCACCATGCGACAAGCGCTGTGATCGCAAAGGGGAACAAAATCACCAACATCCAGAAAATCGCGCTGTGGCCGTTAATGCCAGGGCACAGATGTGGTGTGCCTCGGTCTATGCGGTCGCCGCCCTCGCAAGTGGAGTAGAGCACCTTGCGGTATGCCGTGCGTTCATACCAATAGTCTTCTCCATTGCGACATGAATCATCGGACGGCCGTGGACTCGTCCCCGAAACAAGAACGCATTCGCCTTCTCCGTTGCGGACATAGTTGAATTCGCTGTTTTTCGTGCCCGGATTCAAATTAGCTCAGAGGTAGTAACACACCTGTAACTCACCACTCAAAGTCCTCCGGTGTACATGTGCAGTTCCGCATAATGTTGTCTAGTGCCTTGGGCGTGTCTCCAACAATACAGTTTACATCCCGTCTGCGGCGATGGTAGAGTGTCTGTACATGATATGAGTGACAGAGGAAAAACTCAAGTTCGGGCGACTTACCTGTCGACCGAACAAGCAAAGCGAGTCTCTTTCTTCGCTGGGGCTCCACAGCTCAAAGTCATCATGTCCAGGATTATCCACATCCACGAGGCCTGGAGGAATGCGTTCAACATCAATCATCGAGCACAAGAGCATCCTACCCACATTTTCTATGCGTGAGAGATGAGAAGTCTAAATGCACGATTACCGAGCCAGCCGATGTAGGATAACGACCCAGTAGCATAAACTTCCGGCTTGTATCCTCCGGCACCGTCATGATATCCCTCACTCTGATCTTCTCAGTCGTGAACTTGTATTCTCGCCAAGTGAGACCCTCATCTGTGGTGAACAGGACGTGGTCCGTCGGCTCCTCGTCGTTCACGATCACGATGATAGACCCCGAGTCGCCGAATTCCCAGAGATGGGCGTCCTTGTGCACTTCCTCCCATGTGAACCCGCCATTCCGGGACAGGAAGGTATCGCTCTCGGTGTAGGTGGCGAGCGACTCACCCACATTTCCAACTGCCATCACTACGCCGACGACGGATGGGCTGCTGTATGTTGCCCGGGCGTCGAACCGTTCTGTATACCCGTGAACGTGGAGTGTACAGCCCTAAACACAACAAATCAGTCAATTGAAAGCGATGCAAAGAAGCACAAAATACCACTGATGAACAAGGGTACTTCATACCCAGCGAATCTACTGAAGGGGGTGGAAGCGGCTTCCAAGTGCCACCTAGTGCGACAAGTAACAGTCAACGAAAGGTAAAAGATGCGCATGAAACAAAGCATACCGTCATTATGCGTAATCCTCGTCTGCAAAGCCTTACGTCCCGTGAGCGCAGCCTCTGCAGGATTGGCCACCACGTTGACCATCGCAATGCCATCTAACCCTGCGAATTTCTCAAAGTCAACGAAGCCACCATTGTTCCTGTTCACGTTCTCGATGGATAGCCCAAAGTAAGTTCCGTTGGAGTTGGATTTGAGGATGTTGCCCCATGGTGTTGGCGACTCGTTCATGGTCATGTGTAGGAAGATGGATTTAGTGCTTGACTCGAGGACAGTGTAGGCCTATAAAACATCATGAGCAAATCCAGCGTTTGTATAGCTAGGGCGGTGTGCCTACGTGAGAATCTGGATGCATGCCAGGAGGGAAGCTCCCAGAAGCAAAAGTCCGTCCATCAAGTGAGACCTGGAGGTTAAGCGTGCCCCTCATCGGGAGGTACTGCAAGTACACAGCCAATCAATCAAAGCACGCGCACAAACAACCAAAAACTCACCTCAGCCACGATCAAAAACTCTGAAAACTTGGTGAACCCCACGACATGGTCAAACAGCTTCGTCTTCGTCGCATAGTAGTCCAACCCAGACACAAGCTGCAATGCATTATTTTTCCCGAAAAACACCTGCGAGCCCTGTTTGTTCGCATACGACTCGCATATGATCTGAGATGAATCGATCCGCAGCTCCTCATCGCGTGCCCAGTCACAGTTGACGACGTAGTCCTCCACCAATTGCCAATTTCGCCCATTGTTCGACGTGTACTGGGCCTGCGCGTGACAGTTTTCGTACCCTGACTGGCAGTCCACATTACCAATCCAGATGAGATAGTCGGACCTGGGCTGGAAGCGGAGCACTTGGGCCCCGAAAGTGTTGGGAGGCGAGGGCGCCTCAGAGGAGTGCCAGTAGCGGCCTGTGTCCGTTGTGTAGTAGAACCTTTTAGAGTCGGTGATAAGGTATGCGCGTTCGTTGGTATATGTGTGCATATAGAACGCTAGGAAACGCTCCTCTGGGAACTTCTGTTCCCATGTGTAACCCTCGTTACTAGATTGCCATATCGTGAGGTCGGCAAGACGGACGAGGACAGTCTACGGAGGTAAATGTGAACTGGTGTATGGATATGATACGATGCACAGGACGCTCACCTTCGACTCCTTGAAATACTCGCTCTGCACAATATCACTGGGGAATGGATGCTACAATATTGTAAGTTTCCGTAATGGTACAAGGAAGAAAGCGAGAACAGAAACATACAATCTGATGAACGATCGCTCCTTCAACAGGTTCCGCTGTAAATGACGCATGAGACATAAACCCTCCATCGCTTCTTAAGCTCTCACCTCCGGAACAATCCTTAGACATAGGCTCGTCCATGCGAGAGCCACCTTCACACTTGTTCCCAGGGATCTTGCGATATCCCGATGAACCCATGTACTTTTCGTCAGGCGTCCCAAGGGTGCACTGGGTATTGGGTATGCGCTCTGGGCCCGAAGGCACACATTTACCATCGCTCCGCACGTAGTTGTAGTCACTAGAACAATGCATAAGCGGTTGTGATAGACAGTAACAAGGAACAACATACCACTCATAATCATGTTCCTCGCATGGGCACTTGTCGTCATGACCTTCTGGATCATGGAACTCCTCGCCCATGTAGCAATCCGCGTCAGCCTTGCGCCTAGTGTACCATTGCTTCAAGGTATATCAACAAAATTATTCTCATAACACGGTGTGCATCAGCAACGAACCTTGGCACCCATGATGCACTCTGATTTGGAATTGGCTCTTGCATACCATGGCTCCTTGTCGTCGGGGCCACACCTTGGGCGTCCTAGGGCGGCGAAGTCAAGGTAGATGGCAGCGTTGCGGCCCTGATTGGGTTGTTGGGACTCCCGCATGACCTGGCCGAGGAGGAGGAACTTCTGGGATGTCGAATCCGATACTGTCGTTAGACCCCTGGCACGGAATTGAATTCCAACATTGTACGTGTTCCTATAGAACGGGGTGTTTCAGTAAGGTCGCATATATGCACACACAGCAACCGGCAAGTTAAGAAGACGTACCAGTTGCGGCCCATGTCCGTGGAGTACATGATGGAGTCGGTGGGTTTCTCGTCGTCGACGATGACGATAACACTTCCGGAATCGCCGAATTCGTATTGGTATGCGCCTTCATGGACCATGGACCATGTCAGGCCGGCGTCGGTACTCAGGTATGTGTTGCCCTCCTCATATGGCGCAAGCGCCTTTCCAACAGAACCCACGCCCATAACGAAGCCAGGAGCGGGGGATGAGAAAACAGGGCCATAGTTGTGCATGTCTGTTACTGAGTACAAGTGCAGCGAACATGATTCGGAGGAGCAGGTACCGCTAGGAGCGACAAGAGGATCCCATGAACTGCCTGCGAGGACGTAAGGTCAATTCAAAAGAGTACAAGGAACATCGTTCCTCACCGTCATTAAATGTAATAACGGACCGTAATTGCTTGGGTGCCATCTTCCTCTCAACGTCTTGCGCATTAGCGATGACGTTGGCAATACCAACACCTTCAACGCCATATATGGTCTCATAGTCAACGTACCCCTGCATGTTCCTGTTGGTATCCATCAAGCTCTCCACAAAGTAGGTACCGTTGGAGTTGCTGACGAATAGGGTACCGACGGTGGTTATGTCGTGCAAGACGACATCTACTGCTAGAGAGTGGACCGTAGACTCGACGATAGTGTATGCATTCTCCCTCAAGCGCGCCTGGGAGGCATGTGGGAACTGTGCCTTGGCCCATTCCTTGGTGTTCACAGTAACATATAACAGCATGTCACCCTCACTGCCGGGCGCCAAGTCCTTGAGCGCGACCACGGCGAACTTGGACACAATCGCAAACGCCACGACGCCCTTGGCATTTTTGCCAATGCCAAGGTCTTCGTTCTGCTTAGTGGCAAAAAAGTCTGTGCTGGAGTACAGACGACTGCTTGCGATATTGTGCGAGCCAGTCATGGCGGAAGAGTCATAGGCGACGCAGTAGATAAGGTCTTCGTGAGCGTCATGTTTGAAGTCCTTACTACTGTGAGCGAATTGGCAACGGGAGACGTCCTCCAGGAGTAATTGTGGTGATGAGGCGAATCCATCTGTAGTGTAGTATGTCTACATGGAGATTTGGGTGCAAGTAATACATAGAAAAAATAAGTGCGCACCACGTCTCGACATCGTTCTCCCCAGGGAATTTGGTCACATTTGGTAGCTTGGAAGAGGGTATACTCCCACTTTTTGGGATCTGAGTGGAATGAGAGTGGTTTTGGGACGTAGGCCACCAGCTCTGGAACGTCGAACGTGCGCCATGACTTTCCGCGGTCGTCTGTGCGGTAATGCGTGTAGGAATTTGTTAATACAAATGCCTAGATAGAATTCGGTTAGATCGAAAGTCACGTCTGTGTTCGAAGCAGACAAAATATATTACGAATAGGAGTATGGACAGTAACGCACCACGCGATTATTGAATGGGTGCTCAATAAACATAGCAGCTTCGCCAGGTGGTATGTCATCTGCGCGTTTCCAGGTCTTGCCTTCGTCCTGAGAAACATGTATTTCCCCGAAGATAGCATCATGGTATATCACACTCTAGAGGATTGAATGAGTTATTAAGTGAATCCTGAGGCAGATATGAATGCCTCACAGTCGCGTCGTTGAAAAAGAACAACCGGGTTGGTGCATTGTTGAAGTAGTTTATGGCATGTTCTGGATCAGCAGCAGACGTGTAACCAAAATAAAGAAGAAAAACAAGTGTTGACCATATGAAAGCGGCTGTCCTGTGCCAAGGAGCCATGCAGGACGTTGTGGATGAAGAAATGTGTAGTGCACGTTGTGTGTTGTGTGCACAGCTCGAGTCCAGTTCCCTTGCTCCCGCAGCCGGCGCCAACTTAGTGTGACGACTGCCTTTCACAGCCACACGGACCAGTGCTACTACCATTTCGAGCGACAGATTAGTCTAGACTCATCTTTGTTGAAGACAATACTTCGTTCCTCCTAACAAGTGTACTGTAAGTTAATTCATGTCTATAGGACATGATATTTGTACATGACAATATAGATGAGTTAAAACAGGTATCAAAAGGGAGCTTAACCACGATCTCTTTCCAAATCTTCAGGTCCGAAACTAAATGGAAGTAATTCCCCAAGAGTAGATTCTTGTACTCCATCTTCCTTCTCCATGTAGGAAGATACAGCCAATAGGATGGGCATGTCGAGGGAACAAAATTCGCGAATGACTTGACGACATATCCCACAAGGTGCAATTGGCGAGGCAACGTCGCTAGCAGGTAATCATTGGAAGGGTCTTGGGCAAGGGTAATAATGACATACGTCGTGACCGCGAGCGCCGCAAACTTACGCTTGCCTTCACTCTGATATCGAGGTATTTAGTTGTAGATCAAGCCCCACGAACGCTACCAGATAAGGTGGACGCACCACTGCCTTCACGAATGCAGTGCGCTCTGCACAAATAGTACCACCTACGTATAAGATTGATGAGTAGCAAGAGCCAACTAAGATATTCGTACTCACCGTACGAGGCGTTCTCGATATTAGCACCTTTGATAATTTCGCCGTCCTCAGTGAGAAGAGCAGCTCCCACACGGAATTTAGAGTAAGGCACGTATGCGAATGTCTTTGCTGTCAAACACCCATGAACTCAGCGTGCTCATTCAGGTTCTCCTTTCAGGGCGATATACTAGTACCTTCAACTGCAGCTCGGAGGAGGCGATCGCGGTTTGAAGCTACGATGTCTCCCATGAATAATTCGCTGGTTGGGATAATTCAAAGCAGAGGAAAGGCGATCCGATAATCATCGCAGTGCCGAAGATCAAGTCACGATCTGTCATCCAGGTCACTCGTCACGCTGAACGAAGTCACTTCAACTACCAACTCCGAGTTGCGGAGATGTAATTTAACCTGCGTGCTGGAGGATGCGTGTCACTGATCAACATTTCGAGCGCCTTGAACAAGCTGAGAGCAGCTCGAATCACTATTGTTGAAAACACAAACGTTGCGGCGACATCGATAACCCACTAAGTGCTTGAATCCAGGGTCGCAACAAGAACCATATTATCAAGCGCTGTACAAATTCAACTGCTCCTCTGCGCTAAGCAGTATACTTCTTCGTTATCCGTTATCTTGCTTTGGCTGCCCCTCAACCTGCTTCTGGAAGTTTGCCAGTTCTGCTGAGTAACCGGCAGAACTAGCCCCAAGTTGTTCTGCCCCCTTACTACCAACAAGGGGTGTATCCTGGGACCTGCTGGCAAATTGGTGGCAATATGGAAGACATCCGAAGCGTTCCAAGAACCCGATTTATACGGACAATGATGCGGACGAGTCATCCTGACGGGTACCCAAACTGGGCTAGCCGACATGCTAGTAGATCGACCGAGTACATGGATTAAACCTTACGCCAGCACTACGGTACAAGTGACTCAGAGGCAGTGGCCACGTCGATGCGCTGGTGGTGGTGTGGTTCTTTTCTAACATCTTGGTGTATATCCATGCACATCGATGGCTCGTCCTCCTATGTGGAAGCCGGGGACTTGACAACCTATGAGAAGATGCTTCCTGCGGAGATTGTAGGATATACGAAGTTGTTGCACAATGATGCATGATGCCTGGAAATGAATATTTAATTGGCTCATTTTCACAGTCATTAGTCTTCCCCCTTCAATTGATATCGGACATGACGGGATCGCACTTTACATACGAGCATGCGCGTGATCGGAGGGCCCACGTATTCTGCAGGAGCAGGAATAGCTCACACCGAAAGAGAATAAGACAGCCCCACACGCATAGCCTGGGCTGGGCGGACGCAGGATCGATTTACGAAGTGGGCAAGGTGCAGAGGAATGAGGTCCCTTACAGCGCCTCTTGGCTTTCATCTGTCCGATGCTGATGGAACAACTGCTGGCGGGATGTCGAGAACTCAAGACATGTTTGGACTCTACGCAACTCAAAGTGAGCCACATGTCGCTTCCGAGTCAAATCCCGCATTTTTGAAATTACCTGGAAGTCACTTCACGTTGACGGTACCTAACACTATCAATGGCAACGTCGACATGACCACAGCATGGCTTGTCAGTGTCAAGTATTGTGGCGCCCAACACTAGGCCTTATATTAGGTATTAATCAATGGCTTTATCATGCCAGTTGCAATGTCCGTGCTATGACCGGAGCAGTGTGCGAATCATGTGCAATGCAACTACTACGGGCATTCTATGAATCCAGGGGGTTTTGGATTGATACATTACACTTCATACATGCATAATATCGGAAGTCATAAATTTGTGGCAGGCGTTCCATCAATCCAAGAGATTGTACATTAATTTATGCATTTCATACATCTATGCAAGTCATGCACAGGGGGATTACATTTCTGTCCACATTCATCAGGAAATTGCTGAGGGGATGGTTTTCCTAGTTGTATTTGGGAATATCAGATCAGAAATTCACAAGATTACATGTATTAGTGTCATAGCTCAGCTATGGCTGGTCTGGGCTCGGCTCTTACCAATAAACCAGCAGTTTGGCGATCCACATGAACCAAGTTACTCAGCATCTGCAACTCAGTCTGGTCTGCAAGGCACCTAAAATTGGCACCAATAGTACAAACCAAGAATGTGGGAACAACAGCTTGAGCTGGCCTCAAGCCAGCTGGTGTGTGGTAAGCTCATTTTCAGGCTTCCTCCAACATCTCCCCACTATTCAGTTGGATTCACTGTAAGTTGCTATGAAAAAGGTCCCAGTTTGAGTGGATGGTAGATTTAGGCTGGGAGATGTTTTAGATTCTGGCTCATATGGTATGTAGTCAAATTTATTGTATGCATGCTGGTTCAGATTCACTATGACTTAGCTGTCGTATATTCTGCATGGAATATCATCAATGGTGATCATGTTGCCCTCAAACTTGAAACTGTTGTGAACCACTCATCTTCAGTGGAGCATGAACACTTTATTTCGAAATAACTTGAAGGTGGAGTTGGCATCCCCTGCACCTTCTGGTTTGGTAGAGAGTCAGCATATCATGCTCTGGTTCTTGAACTCCCCAGGCCATTGCTTCACCAACTCTTCCTTGCAAACAATCAAAGATTCAGCCTTCTCAATGTTGTGAATCTTGGAGTCCAGTTGGTCAGTCATTTGGTCCAAGGTCTTTGCAGATAGGTTGATTGACTTTCCCAGCTTTTGCATCTGGAGTATGTTCATTCACACAATTATGTTCATGGCAACATTAAACCACAGAACATCTTGGTGGGTCTTGGAAATTTGAGGCACACTGCCTATATTATTGACTTTGAAATCATGAAGACATACTAGAACACTAAGACCAGTGACTATGTGCCATTTTGCCATGGTCAAAGTCTCCTGCTGTGGGTAACACAACTCAGCTGAGTGTGCAGCTGATATAAAATATTGTGTGTTAGGGCAAGGTATGGTGTGTGATAGGCTCAACCCTTAGGGGAAGCAAAGTGAGCAGTATCCACAAGTGCTATCAACTCTGGGCTATGTGTAAGGCATGTGAAGCACAAGAGAGTAGACAATATATACAACTTGAATGGAAGGCAAGATTCAGATGTTTAGATTCATAGTTGAACAGTACTTGGTAAAGGTCCAGTGTAGTAAGTAAAAGTTAGTGAAGTAAAAAGTTCAATCACGTATGTCTGTCACAACCCAATAATGAATAAATGCTGGGCAGAGACTAGGACTCAAACAATGGTTATCTCACAAGTAAATTCTTTCTCAGACATCTTCCAGAATGTTCCAAAATTTGACTGCAGCTGTGACACATGTTATAATGTCATAATTATATATAGCATCATACAATACCTTTTATTTATATGATTGGCTAGTTAGTTCATTCTCAGATTCAATCTCTGTTTCAATATATGTATATAGGTAGTCAATTGTAGTCAGTAGTTCTTTAGTTCAAACCTCTTATGTATTAGCTTACTTGCTAGGCAATCCAAGACATCCTTGCTCCTATTTTTTCCTTGTGTAATAACCTTGTTTGAGTCCTAGTCTCCACCCAGCATTTATTTATTATTAGGTTGTGACACCTACCATCCTTCTCCAGTGATTGAAGGCATAATTTTAGTGCCCATCTCATTACATGGCTACCATTGTTCTTGTCCACCAACCCACCTTACCTGTGCCAAATTCATCATTCATCCTACATTATGCATCCAACAACCCCGGACATGCCATCACAGAAGCACTCAGCATCAATATTTCCATCAACTGCATCTTTTCCGGGCCTGCAGGTATGAGGACCTATTTTCAAGTATTGGCATTATCATTATCAGGTATCCCTAAACATGAGCCTGTACCAGTACCACTGTGGTCCATCCATCCATAAGTTCATTTTCAACACAAAAATGAGTATTCTCCTCACAGCTACTACAGGACAACCCACTTGCAGATGACAACTCAAATGGCAATGATAACTTTGATATGTTGTTCATTTCAGGATCCTTTGTCAAAGCTGGACAAGTTCTCTAAGAATATAGATATGATGCCTTTGGAAATAAATTTTCTCATGTCTCCTCAAGTTGTATTTGTTGTGAACAAATTTCCTTGTATTTCTTAGAAATCACCTTCCATCTTATGTGGTCTACTCATAAGCAGAACAAACACAACATTTTCTGGTGAGTGGATGAAAACAGGAAGTGGTGGAA
>QLOO01008785.1:0-18172 GCA_003313855.1 Suillus sp. MG131
TGAACATCGCCATCAGAGACGCAGAATACTTCAGGCAATCCAGCAGGTCGTCCACACAGCTCTCCGACAACTGGGTTCTGCGGTTCAGCGCGCTAAAGCGTCTCTATCGACTCCTTACGCAGTATTTTGCTGAGGTCTTGCAGAAGCCTACGAGCGGGCTCGAAGTTCCGGATTTGCAGGCGATTGCAAAGGACCGCCATGTCGGTGCGACGCTTATCATGTGCAGGATAACGATCGCGATCGCGGTGCAGTGCGAGCAGAACAAGGAGATAATTGCCCGGATTCAGCAGTTGAGTGAGGGAGATCAGCATTTTTTGATGAAGGCTATCGAGCAAGTATGTCAGTTGGGCGTGTGGAGCATTCACGATTATTGATGCGTGCGCGTAGGTGATTAGCAAGATTAGTGATTCGCAAGGGGATATCAGTGTCGGAGAAGCCAGCATGACAGAGTCAGTCGTTGGTTGTGGAGCTTGAGCTTCCAGTACTGATGGGATATCCAGAGACGATCATTACTATCTCATTCAGTCGGAAAGAAGCCAGATCCTCTCGGAGAAGGAGACTGTAGAGAAGGTCTACCAGGCTCTTCTTGAAGAGCACCGGACGCTACAAACAAATTACGACGACGCAGTGTCTGAAAAGGACGATGCGTTGACGCGGTTACGTGAAGCACAAAGGGACATTGAGAGCAGACGCAATGATAATGCGTATGGGATGATGCGCGCTGAGATCGAGCGCCTTCGCACTGAACTGTGAGTACATGTTTGAACCGTTCAGCCAGATCCCGTCTTATGTCTGCGGAGGTGTTAGCCAAAAGAGCGAAGATAATCTTGCCATGGCGGAGGCCGAGCTTGACAAACACACGTCGTTGGTGACAGACCTCACGCGGCGTATCGACGAGTTACAGGTCAAAGCCGACGAGGCTGCGCGCCTCAAAGACCAAGTGGACGAGTATGTTTCTTACCTTGATCACTGATTCACGTCGATACTGAACGGACATAGGTATCGTCATGCAGCCGATAGACTACAAAAGACAGAGAATGTCATGGAGAAGTATAAGAAGAAACTCCAGGAGGGCGCAGACTTACGCCAACACGTCAAGGTTTGTTCTTTGTTGTAACCATGTCGACCACTTGAACAACTTGTCATTCAGTCCCTTGAGGCACAAAATGCCGACCTCGTCGATAAGAACGCAGCGCTTGAGGAGGACTACCGCAAAGTCGCCGCATTCAGGCCACTCATGGAGTCTTATAAGAACCAGATAGCTGAACTTGAAGGAAAGGTTTCAACACGATCACAAGAGGTCGAGACGGTGAAGTTCGAATTGGAACAAGCCCGTACGAAGTTGAAGATTACTTTAGAGGAGCGTAAGAAGGATACCGAGATGTTGGAGCTCTACCAGGAACGTATGCGCGAGATGGAACTCACTTCGCATCGGGCACCCACTACATTGAGGACGGAAACGCAGGGGACAGAGCCTTCGGGGAATAACGATGAGCTCACTGAAGAAGAGCTTATGGGCGACTCGTTCGGTCTTGATGGAGAGCTGGATGATGCCATTACAGGGACAACAATGACGGATTTGAAGCTGCAGGTGAAGAAGTTACAACGAGAGTTGAAAGCAGTCAAGAAGAACGAAGCCGATGCCAGCCGCATACTTGTCCTGCAGAACCTGTTAGAGGACGCTAATAGGATGAAGGCACGGTACGAAGCGGATTATATGACCGCACATCGAGAAAAGCTGGTGTTGCAACGTGACCTTGAGGAAATCCGGAGTGGCAAAGCGCTAGGAGATGGGTAGGTGGTTTCTTCCTATACAAGCAGGCGATTCTAATTGATCACAGGCCGGAAGCTGCGATTGCGCTACGACAACGACTTAATGAGACGGTCGATCAGTTAGATTCTTTGCGGAAAGAGCACGCTGAGCTCGAAGTCGCCTTTGAGACTCAGAAGAGGGAGTTAACAATCGCCAAATCAGATTGTAAGCCTTTGGATATCGGCAGTGCTACTATTTTTGACCGGCGGCGCTTCGCAGTGAATCTTGTAAACAAAGACCAGCTGGACATTCTTTCATCATTGCGAGAATCCCTCAACGAAGACAAGGCGGGGATGGAAGCTGATATGAATCGTTTAAAGAACCAGATCAGGGAGCTAAGCGAAAAGAATAAGATGCAACTGGAGCAGGTGAATGCGCTCCTGCTAGAGAAGGTGAACCTGCAGAGCGACGGTATCGGTCAGAGGGAGAAGATGCTCCAGCGTGAGCGAGTCTTTGGGTAGGTTGTTGCAGTTGTGATGGTTGTCTGGATTACTGACTGCTGCCAGTGACCTGCGAGCATCGCTCTCTGGCAAAGACGTGCCGGAAGACATCAAGGCAAGGTTATTAACTTTGCACGAAGACAACGTGGTTGTCAAGGAGCAATTGAAAACCGCGCAAGATAAGCTTGCCAAAGCACGGCAGGTACGTGATGCGGCTTAGGATGATTGTTACTCGCTCAGTCCTGCTTTCAGTTTATCAAGTCTCAGGATAAACTTTTCAAAGAGGAGCAAGCCAAGCTCGGTGGCCGTTCGACGGTGAGTTCAGGTGTACTTGCCTTATCAAACTGTTCTGATAGGTGGACCGTCGTGCAGTCCTCTTTCGAAGAGGCCGAGGGAAGCTTCCAAACTCAGATCAAAGATTTGAAGGAGGAAGTTCAACGCGAGAGGGTACGTTGTATCACAAAGCGCCTGGTCGGAGCTCATGAATCAACCCATCCAGGCGATGCGGCTCGACCTTGAGAAGCAACACCGCAAAGAGCAAGCGCTGATGTCTAGCTGTGTGTTTAACCATGGCATGGTTAAGCTTCGAAATGCATCAAATCCATCGAAAGGCAAGGCTGCACCCACTGCATGGCTCCCGCGACAACGGAATGCGGTGAGTTGATCACTTTGCATACTCTTACATTGAAGCTTGATGTCACTCTCCAGCTTGGATCTGGACTTCAACGGTCTTCATCATGACCGGTCATGGATATGTTAAGTTTTTCTGTAGCTAATTTTGAGGAAACATTAAAGATACCCCTGCATTGTTTACTTGTTTTACATAAAATATCAGCCTTGGATCAATAAAATGAGATTGCGACCGAAACTCGTACTGTTTGCAAAGCGCCACGCAGATTCAATGGGAAAATGCGGTAGCAACTCTACAAAGAGAAAGAGTGGGATCCCCCGACGACACAAGCCAGTAGTGCAGTAGCAAGGTCATCATGTCCCTCGAGTTGCAAGCAGAGCTCGTGGAAACAAGGGCGGCAAAAATTTGATAACCAAAGAATGAGGGCGGTGCCCTCATAATAGTGGTTAAACTATTAAGAACAGATACTACACTTGATCTAAGCCAAAAGGCCAGAGTGGTAAGGACTTCAGGTTGTCGACGCCTCCCTTTTATATCTTCTCAATCAGTGCACGGACCAATCTCAGCTGATTACTAAATTCGGATAACAACATGACCTCTACCATCGCCCATAGTCTCGACGGAAGCTTGTGTGAAGGTGGTGGTCAGATTCTTCGTAACGCCGTCGCTCTCTCTGCGCTACTGTCAAAACCAATATCCATAAAAAACGTCCGCCATAACCGAAGGCCTCCAGGTCTCCGAAAACAGCATGAAGCAGGTATGTCCTATCGGCTTCTTATTTCAGCGTCGCTGACTCCGATAGGAATCAATCTCGCAGCAGCCATCTGTTCAGCCGAAACAGAGGGCGTGCACCTGGCATCGACCAACATCACATTCAACTCCGGGAAAATAGAACTACCTAAAACATTAACTGCTGACCCCGGAACAGCGGGCTCGACCACATTGCTTCTCCAGGTCTCCCTGCCGTGCTTACTATTTTCTTCTTCCCCCACTTCACCTTCCCAACTAACTCTCCGCGGAGGCACAAATGCATCACAAGCTCCCCAGATTGATTATACCCAGCATGTTTTCTTGCCTTTTATGAAACGCCATTTTGGCCTGGACATTGCGCTCAACATCATCCGACGAGGCTACTTTCCCAAGGGTGGCGGTGCCGTGTTCTGTAGTGTTCCCTCGGTTACCGAGGCACTTCCTCCAGTGACCCTTACAGAGAGGGGCCCCGTTCAACTCATCAAAGGTGAAGCACGGGTCGGAGGCCTTCCTTTCATTCTTGCCGAACGCATGAAAAATGCTGCGCGTGCTACGCTACTCGCCGGTGGTGTTTCGCCTACTGCTATCCGGATTAACGCCGTCAGAGAAACTCAGGAAGAGGCGTTTGGAAGTGGAGGGGGAATTTTGCTACTCGCTGAGACTGGCAATGGGTGCGTGATAGGGGGATCTTCAGTCAGCACGAAGGGCAAGGCTCCAGAGGAAGTTGGAAATGAAGCCGCAGAGGAACTCCTTCGTAATCTTCGTCATGATGGATGTGTGGATGAGTACCTGCAGGTCAGCGATATGCTCAGTTAGGGATCAGTCCGCTAAGTCTCGAACTTCAGGACCAGATAATCATCTTCATAGCTCTAGCAAAAGGCTGCTCAACAGTCAAAACTGGACCTCTCACAGATCACACAAGGTAAGGTGGTACATTCGATATTCAACCACAATGACTCGAATATTCCCACCCACAGAACTGCAATAAAAATAGCGGAACAAATGACCGGCGCTACGTTTCATCTCGAGGAGAATCCATCAGGTTTCGTCATTATAAGCTGCGACGGCATCGGCTATACCCCTTCACCGTAGTCCATAGAATAGATAAAATATGATGTGCGACGAGGTAAGTTCAAGGGGTGATATTACATGGTCGAATCGGCTAGCCTCCAGTACATACGAGTGTTCGTGACATCCAACATGCTCTATCGGTTCCAAGACAGCAATGTCATATCTCCCAAACGTCTGCAGCGCGTTTAGCCATAGTCTCATATACGAATAAACACCATACCTCGGCTTGAGAAGGTGTCGGATAGTGCCCGCTAGTGCAAGGAACACAAAGACGCCCGATGCTGCGACGTAAGCCCAGCCCAAGAACGGGTTCTTCCCACCTATCCAAGACACCGTCGAAATAACGAGAGATTTCGTCCCCTTGTAGCCCTGTACCGGATAATCTGAAACACAGCAATCAGAAACAGGAGTAGATGCAGTAACGACGGCCATACTCATGTAGACGAGGACTTGATACGTGCCCGCAGGCAGGGTGGCATTATCATTACGCCCATAAAGCTTAGTAAACGTCGGCAAGCCTGCCGTCCGCATCCAGTTTTGGAAGTGCTCGTCCGATTGCAGGTCTGGTATAGAACTAGCGTTGGGGTAGCTTGGGTAGCGCAGCACCCAGTTCGGAGGAGGGACCACCTCATCCAGGTGATCGGTGTAACCCGATGAGGCGCTGTATTTCTTAGCCTCGCCGGGCCAGGCGATGCCAGAATGTGAGAAATTATAGTTGGAGTTGCCTGACGGATCAGTGGTAAGCGCAAAGCCAGAGAAAGTGTCTGTGCAATATTAAGTCATCAGAATCTCAGACACTGTATCGTACTCAGTGAGACGCACCATTGAAAACAGAGTTGGCGATCAATCCGCAGGGGTAGACAGCCTTCCCGTTAATAGAACCTAGAGGCTTGCAATTGCCGCCACTGAGAGTGTTCGGGTCCACATAGTCGCCCTGCAATTGAGAGGTATCCAAACTCTGGACATATCGGCGGTTATTCTGGTAGAAGTTAGTGAGTTTGTAATACTGAAAGACGGGGGCAGCCAGGTCGGATACGACTTCGAAGTTGATGTAGCATGAGTGCTTCTGATCTTCCTGTGCTGTGTCGTTATAATAGTAAGCGAATGTGGGAGGTGTGATGGTTTTGCCCGAGTCTGATGATCGTAGGCTATATGAGTAAGGCATGTTCGTGAAGGTGAGGTTGTTGGGCGACGTCGAATTTGGCTGGTTCCAGCAAGTCGTATAGTCGAATGTCATTTCCGACACCTTTTCGATCACAGTTGCAGATATTGAACAGCACAAGGTGACCTAGAACTCACAAGACTGCTACCCCACACCAACAAGCCGCCTATCGGTGCAAATATGATCCCAATAATGAACAGGGTTGGGAGAACAGTTTTTGGCGTCAAGATAGGCTGCCACGCCTTGAGACGCTGCTGTTTGAACGCAGTATCTAGCGTAATAAACAGACGTCAGAGTCTTCCCAAGGGTTCCTGAGCAGGTGGACTAACTTGCTGGTTTCCTCCAGCTTCCTTTCTCCTTCTGACGTCCTCCGTTCTGGTCCTGACCATTGTCGGAGGAGTCACCACGCTTCTTTGAGCGGTTGAAGAGAGGCATGCTTGGTCGTGGTGAAATCCAAGTCGCTTTGGCGCAGCCACGGATGATGCAGCCGATTGCTTAGTAACACCGAACGGCTATGCGTGGAGGCGCGTCACTGAAACCGTATGTAAACGCGCCCGCCGCAACCCTGTTCCATTATTCATCATGGTATCCGCTTTTCTCATAGATGCTATCAATGATCCCACAAAAGTAGTTCAAGAACTCTACGAGGAGCACACCGGAAATGCCGATCAGTTCCCCGCTGTCGTCGCTCGCCATTTTTCGGACGTGTTTCTAAATTCCGATGATACGCTTCGCGAGGTTGGGATCTATGGAATCTTGCATTGGCATTGATCCTTATGTGTCCCAGGTCCTTCCGTTGGATGTGAACCATCCTCCTGAATCGTTTACGCATAGATCTTTAGTGCGTTTTCATGGCATGGTGCAGGACACTTCGTCTTCACCGGAGATGTATCTCGCGAGCCTAAACAACAATAAATGCGGTGGTTGGGGGATCTCGCAGAATATGCCTGCTAGTGAATGGCCCTCGAGTTTTGATTACTGCGATCTTAAAGAGGCCACTGCTCTATGGGCCGTCACGGTGCCAGGACAGACGGATTGGAGAACAGAAGAGTTGACATCCCGTTCGCGTTGTGGTATTTTGACGTGATGAATTGAGATGCTTGCGTCTGACCTCCACAGGTAGCTCTTCTAGTCAAAGCGCACCTCAACCTCATAAGTTTCCCGTGCCAAATGCGCCCCATATCGGCGTCCAAGTCAAGGTAGACTTGCGTGATTCACCAGAAAAACCCGACTTATTTGTGATTCGTTAGATTTATGACAACGAGGCAGCGCAATCACTCAAAGCTACTGACATCGTTACATTCATTGGAATTTTGACGTCAGAGTCGTGAGTGCACAGACTACTCTTGCGCCTGATACTCAATTTGGTACAGTCTTGATTCAGAAGCTGCTTCTTCTCCGATGGTCCCATCACTTCATGTCTTATGCCATAAAGTGCAGTCCACAGGTGATGCGTCGCCCACGGAGGAGTTAACGACTGTTCGAGACGACCTCATCAAATGGATTTCCGACGAGGCCCTTGGAGGCGATGAAGTCGCAGCACAGTGGCTTGTTCTCGAGCTTTCCGCAAAAGTGTCAGTCTTTCCATTATCTGTCAAACGAGAGTTTGTCTCATACCAGATACAGCTACACTCGGACCACACCCCTTCTACCTCCGTCCCTCACTTTGTCGCGTTTTCCTTCACCCACATCGCCATCACCCGCACTACCTACCCTTCACCATGTACTTTCTGAATTACTACCGCAGTATCTTACCGTGCCCCTGTCCCTGGATCTTCTTAACAAGGAAAATTTTAGTCCTGAAAGCAAGGATGAGGATTTGCACTCAGGCTATCTGCAGGTCCCTTGCGGGACTACCTTACTACTAACAGAGCATGGCGTGCAAGAGGGCAAGCTTGTAGAAGAAGGTAAAGTCTAACGGCACCTTCTGGCTTTAGCGTCTTTGTTGATATGGCTTCGCAGGCATCATGAATATCAGGGCTGTCCAGGAAGTCATGGATGCTCAGACGCTCGAGTACTCCTTCCCGTTCAGTAAATTCTCATTTCCGACAGACATAGTAACGATTGTGTTGTGTGATGATCGGAAAAGTGCCTTCTTCCAGGTAAGATAGATATCGGCCTTCATTATGATTGCAGGCCACTTGCTTACGCTTCCTTCCGTGATAGACGGGATTTACTGTACCTCTGGAAATGAAACCTTCGCTCAAGGACAATCTGTATAAACCAAGAGACCAGATAAAGATACCCGATACTGTAAAGCTGGCGGCATACCGTTCTTTCCTGGCGGCTGCAAAACGGTGTTTTGGAACTGTTCAAGTCGCAGAGGAGACGTCGCGTGTATGTGCGGTATCGGACAGTGCGTCTTGCATGGCTGACTTTCAGACAGCACATTCAAGAAGACTTTGTGCGTCAACGCCAAGAAGACCCATCTATCACAGCGGACGATCTCATTCACTTGATGAAGGTGGCAAGGTGCGGAGTTTTTAATGATGTCTGTTTGACGGTCATGCCCATGTTTGAGACAGATTACTAGCGGCGTCTATGCTTGAGCGGGAAGTCACCGTTGACATATGGGAAACGTCAAAGAGGCTTGATGCTAGTCGAAGGAAGAGATCGTCATGATCCAACTACCTTTCGTTGATTCTATCTGGTCACAAAATTAGCTGTGAACATCAACATCATTCGTAGTGTACCGCGGGCATCTGGACGTAAGTGGTTGCAGAGCATCCTATCCGACTACAAGCGGGAATTATTGATGATGCCTGCACCGAGAATGAAAGAATTGCCATCCTAGCCGTGATGTTCCATTTCAACCTGCGCACGCAATGAACGCTTGAGCTTTGTGGCTACGGTAGAGAATAATGCGACAAACAACATGAAGTGGGTTTACAATATAATCATGGCCGGTTCAGTCCGTTCTCAGTGGCATTCATCCAATCTTCTGCTAGATCATCCACTACACCACCAAGTAAGCTGTGCACAGCTTGGCGATTGCTCCCACTACCTTCGAGGTAGTACTTGATCTAGGCAAGTTGATACGGGGAAGCTCAGACACATCACTATTTGAAGACACCCAAGAGCGTTTACCTTTGGTTCGGTTCCACTTGTCCTGTGCAGAGAATGAACATGGCACGTAGTTGCATCTACATCCACCTTAGCTCACCTAATTGTCAGGACAATCCGAGAGTCATCCGAATCGGATGATGCTCTGAACTGGATCATATGTCCTAAGGACAGCGGTAATTTGGGCCGATAAGTAGGTGCGTTCGTGCTATCGTAGCCGTGCCCTTCCGTCAGATCAACGACGCTCCGTATCTGCAACCCGCCAATTGAGGACGGATAGGAGCGTCCTTGAGATGAGCCCTATCAATAATAATGTTTATTTCTTGCCATTCTAATCACGCTGAACGATACCATATCACCAGCAGAACGAATCTTTTTAAAGATATTCTCGATGACAAGAGGGTCAGTGCAGACGAAATAACTGTTGCTCGTCTTTTCAGAATCCATGAGATGATATCTACGGTGACGGACGAGTGTATACGGACCTCAAAATATCCATATCTTGGTTTACAATAAACTCGTGGCCACGACAGTGGTGAAAACGGCTCACCTTCGATATAGTTCTTGCAAGTGTGCGCTTACTGTGGTGCCCCGCGCCCGTAAGCTTGCAGCAAGTTGTGCAAATACCATCTAGACGATCTGGGTGAGAAAGAAGAAAGAACGGTTAGCAGGGCGACTCACAGTTGCGGCCACCCCATCTTTATCTCTGATTTCGGAACCAAACATGTACCCTATGGCTTCCTCATATCCAAATGGTACTTCATACCCGGCCTGGACAAGATCTAGAGCAGTGTTGCCAATGAACTTGAAGCCTAGGACGGCACGAATCGTTTCCAGCGCCTACAGAAAACGTATGATGCAGTGCACACCTGTGAGACAATCGACAAAGCAAAACCCTTCGATTTGTGCCATGGCTTCAACCATCTTGGAGCTGACTGTCGAAGCAACCATGGCCAACTTGCCTAAAAACATGTTCAGGCAGGCTGGCAACGAATCATGCCGAACTTACTAATTGGCTTGTTGGAGGTCTTGTAGGCCTCGAATACATGATATGCAAACAATGTTCCGAGTTGATCACCAGTGAATGTTACCCACTTTCCATCACTATAAATTGATCTCTTGTGAAGTCAGCCAGTACAAAGAGCTTTATACACACCAATTTTCAGCCGCAGAGAAGCGATCTGCGTCCGGGTCTTGTGCAAGGACGTATGGTGCCCCTTTAGCATTTGCTGTAGCTATGGCTAGATCCTGAAAACAAGTCGGCCGGTGCTCCAAACATACAAAATCCAACATACAAGTGCGCCTACAAGCTTGGTCGTCAGGGCTGTAATCACAGGAAATGGGGGTAGTCATTACCCTTTTCTTCAGGGTTTGGGAACTTCACCGTAGGAAATTCGGGATCTGGGTGTTGCTGTTCCCTGACAGGTATATAAGGCGAAAATCCAACAATCTCGAAGGCTGTAGATGTAAACGGATCCCCAACGCCATGCATAGATGTGTTCACGAACGCCACCGAAGTTCCGTCAAATCTAGTGACTTATTAAGATCAGAATGACAGGTAGTAACCAACAACTTACGATAATGTCCTTGCGCGCAGATTGCTGAGAGAATGGAAGTACTGTTTTTTCATCTCCTCCGTACAATCAATGCACAGGCCCGAATCAATTGCTTGAGAAGTATCATGCACTTTGGGCTCCAAATGTTGCATAATGGACTGTGCGATTCCGACATCATGCGGCCCTATGATCTACAAGAGGAAACCGCTTAGTGTCAAAGGATAGAAACACAAGCCACATGTGTCACTTGGACTGCATTTTCCCAATAGACCTAGCCAATGATAAGTGGAGCTTTATGATAGTTGAAATCGGGGTCGAACCTTGTATCCATTGTCTTGCTATAGGAGAACTTCAATGAGTTACAAAACTCCAAACACATAATGTCTGCCTGACCTTCGGGTTATGGCTTGCTAGATTCAAAATCAGCTTGAAGGCATGCGACTCTGTGACCAAAAGATAACGTACCTGTGATCATGACTCCACAAGCGGCATTGAGCGCTTTTACGGAAAATGGAACCCTTTGAGCACGGTTGGTCTATATCAGAAGCAACCGCAGAAGGGGTTAACGACATACATCGGAGTATGTACAAGTCCATTGTGCAGGTAGACCTTGACATTGTTGGCGATGAAAGCAGCTGCAGTAAGCCGAGCCCATCTCTCTGAGTTGTGCCGGTGGTCATGTCCGATGACTACTCCACGGGTAGCAGCATTCTCAACGTGATCGAGGACGTACGCGCACAAGCCCTTGTCGCGAGGGGTAAGCTACATCGTATCCTCGACTATTTTAACGTATCAATCAACCTACCTGGGATGCTTGAATCACGATAAGATCATTCATGCGAGACCACCCGGCCTCCATCTTTCCCCTCAGACCTTTGTGGATTTAAAGCCTCGGGGTGTCAAACTAAGCTAACAATGAACATCCGCACCTGCAGTACCGAATTCTATGCGTGTCCTATGCGCGTCTCATAATCAGCATGTCTTTGCCAGGACTATAATGCAAGAAGTGGTGACAAACCTCATGCGTCTTTCTAACTCGCCGACGGCGTTATTGTTCCACAGGTGTTCCACATCCTTTCTTGTGGATTCATTCTAGAGTAAATGTGAGCAGCATCCAAAGCAGCATCCTCTAGCACGCACTGGATCAAGGCGAAGCCACTCTTTAACAAGATCCTGAAGAGGTACACTTGTCATGATGATAAGATCATACACTAGTCCAGTGGTTATGGTGTCGGATTATTTGTCAAATATAGATGGTATGAACAAGTAACGAATGTTAAGCGCTAGTAAGGGACCCGGCGGCAACTTGACAAGCCACTTAACTTTAACTCTGGCTGGCATCACCGCTTTTATCCGCCAGGTCTGGGCAGGCACATTGATATCGCCAGTCCAGCGTGAAAGAATTGTGGAGATATATCGCTCCGCTCACTTTCATAGTGCTAATACCGTGCACATCCTTTTGTGAGGAACGCTAGTTTCACTCAATAGCCGGAGGTGAACGTTTGAACTGGTAACGGCCTGTTATACATGATTGGAACGGACTACGGAAACAATGGATATAGGACTCCAGGGCGATATTCATATATATGATGAACAAGGATTATATACAGGCAACGCGATATGGTAGCGCATATATATATTATCATATTTATGGCATCACTCTTGGCTGTAAACAACATCCATTCGCAGCTCGGTGTCCCAAGGTGACCGATATAGGATAGTCTCAAAATCCAATGCTAGGCGGTCTAACAGCTTAGCCTTCAGTACTCTCGGAACGCCCATAGAGACGTCTACCGAGCCTTTTCGAGGTTGCCAAGTGCCATTGCATAGCGTAGGGTTCGATTTGAAGGGCCGAAAATAGAACTTCAAACTCCCAGTTGTGAAAAAACTGGAAGAATCAGGAAACCCGAAGTGAGCGTCACACCAGTCAATCCTGCCAAGTGAACAATCAGGAGAGTGTTTGAGGAAGACCCAGAAAACTCATACGCGACATTAGAATTAATTGTCATCACACCAGGGTGCGAAGCAAAAAAGAAAGATTTCCCAGCATTGGCAGTCGCTAGCATGATATCGCTTGCCACAGCCATCCAATCCTCAAGAAACATTCGGTCACGGCACCGAACGATCGATTTCCGCACAGCAATGGCAATATCTCGCATATGAGATGGTAGGGTCCCGGTCGGGATCTATGGGCGGATGAATAAACACTCGCTGCGTGGAATGTGTCACAGACATTCTGGATAACATTCCCTGCAACATTGCTTGCGATATAATGAGCTTCAACACGCCGAAACTGTAGCATCCAGCAGTTAGAAGCAATCTGGAATGTTTGCGGAAAGCCTCACATTAGCGACATTCGTGACCATGCGAATGGGCCTAGGCATAGAACGGTTCAGCAGAGTGACGATATACGCTGTGAGGCAATCGTGCCACGAAAGATAGCCCTCCTCATTGGCACTGAGCATGGAGTGGAGTGCATGAAGATGACGTTCATGAAATCTCCATCTCAAGTTTCCCAGGTCCTCGCGGGCTTCGGCGTATCTGGCCGCCAGCTCATTGAAAGGGTAAAAGACCCACAAATGAGGCATTAGTGGAAGAAAGTCTGAGGACATAGATGGCTCCGGGGTTCGGTACTGGTGTTTGCGGAAAGTTGGAGCAGGAAAATCTGGCTTGACCCTTTGGTAGAACAGGGACAATGTTTGCATGAACCGACAAAGCGTTACCGCATCTCCTGCCATTTCCAACCCTGCTGAGAAAATTATTCACAAGTCATGTAAAAGACCTACCGAGAGTGTGGTGCCAAGATACCGCAAGACATGTCCTGTCCCTGAATGTTGTTATCTTGAAACGGACCAGGGAAGCACTACCATTGACGATGATAGCATCTGGCGGTGGTTGGCTGAGCAAAGGAGAAAGATCGTCTTGAATGACCCAGTCTCCTTGAATAAAAGAGGTGGATAGCTCTTCCTTGCGATCCTCGGTCTCAACAGCCAGTGCGGAATTGGTCAGCTGGATCTGAAGTCTTTTTGAGTCTCAGCCGGCTACGCATAGCTCCGTATTACTTACAAACCAACGACCGCCGGTTGTGCACAGTTTCCCCGCAGCATGAGGATACATTTGCAAAGTGCTTGCAAGGGCGTCGTGAAAACGCTCGATGTCAATGGGCCCATCGAATGCATGGACATTGTCCACCTAAAGACGTTCCTCTTATCAGAGGGACTAAGAACCAAGCGGCCGAGTGAAACTCACAAAGTGGAGCCATAGGTCATAACCCGGAAGGTCGACAAACTCACGACCTGCAAGTATAGTAGGTCCCTTGGGAGTAACATACCGAACGACTGGCGGAGACATCATGGAGCCAGGTAAAAGACAGGCCAATACTTGAGCTGAGCAATTGACAACCCACTAGATATAGCACGCGTAACATAACTGGTCGAAAAAATATCGGCGGTTCCGAAGTTGGATGAAATTCTCCCTCTTGCGAAGAGAATGAATTTACGTGATTTGAATACCGAAGGGTTGCAGATCCATTGTAGGCCCATCGGCTGAGAACACCGGGAGAAGGCATACGATAATTGCCTTGATTGACCATTTGCCGAGCCCCTTGCAAAGTTACGACGCGAGCATCGCGTCAACTCGAGTGTCATGCACATATGGCGATGAACACGGCATAGCTCGAGGGATCTTTCGGCCGAGATGGTGATGTTACCAAGCACGCTCACAATAACTTCCTGACGGAAACCAAAGCGACAAGTCAAAGATGATGTTCGATGGGTGTCGTTCGCGAAGTGAATTGGTGATGCAAGCGACACGATAACGGGTCTCAGATCGGCGGTGATTCGGAAGGAATACTATTTGCGTATGTGAGTGACTGCAAGTACAAAATTCGTTCAGCGAGAGTCAGCACATGCTCAAGAAGAGAGGCAACTGAAAACTGCACTGTGCACACCAATGGTCGCGCTGTGTCAAAGGGTCATATCAATGTTTACTGTGATTCTTGAACACAAGCTAACCGTAACAAAGGAGAGCCGATCATTGCATCAACGTCGAAGCAGTGCAGAATAATAAAATTGCCGCACTGCAACACTATATCGGACGATATCGATGAGTTATAACACATTGTGCCGTTGATTGAGGGTAGCGCGATTATCACGGTTCAACTTTCCAACGGGGTCCTAAGGTAGCCAAACAAAGCAAACACCCATTATCAAGATTTATGTTTCGATGTGACAAGATATAAGTAATCTTCTACATGCCATCCTTTTTGTACTACATGTCAACATGCAACATGGCTTCATAGAGCTCATCCACGGATTCTCTTGGGTGGCCTTTCTCTTTCTAGACATCCTACATTAAAACTTAGAAGGATAACAAGAAATGAAACCTTACTTACTGGGTTTGCTTGGCTCAAATTCGTCACCACCATCAGTTGCAGACGAAGATGTGCCACTTAGAGAGACAGTAGCAGTGTCAGAAGTCTGTCGTCGTAGCGGGCGCTTCGGGCGAGGTTCTTTGGAGCTTGCCGCACTGTGTACTGTCACGGGTGGTGCAGCATTTGAATGCACTGCAGCGCTAACGGCACTCAGTCGCGGTAATCGTATCTTCAACGTTGGAGTAGCAGACTGGGCAGACTGGGTGATTGTGACTGAGGCCTTGGGAGTAATAGGTGTATTGACTTTATGATGATTGGAGGCGGGCAAAATCGAAGCACTACTCAAGTCAGAAGCATCAGGACCCACAGATCGGATCATGGAACTAGATGCCGGCGCAGGGGCCTGGACGCTTGCTACAAGTGCACCCTCATCCTTCGCCGTTTCTGAAGGTCGGGGCTTCCGCCGTTGGCGAGTAGTCCTAGTGGATTTCCCTTGCTACAAAATTCGGGAGCATACACACGTAAGTGACAGACCCGAAGAAATCCAAAGTACTCACAGCTTCTGCTTGCTTCTCGGAGTTATCAGGCAGACGTAAATTGACTTCCTCCGCCTCCTGTTTCACCGCAGTTCGCGCCCTCTTGGGCCGCACCGGAGCCGACTGGTCAAGAGGTGTTTGTACCGACGACTTGGCGGCAGAACCATTCTCAGCCGCAGGGAGAGTAGACTTCATTGGTGCTTTGCGCTGCAAGAACCATCCTCAGAAACACAAATATACAGGTGATCAGTCAACATACCTTGTTAGTAGACGCTCTCAATACCTCCACCTGCGGGAGCAAAGGTATCGTAGGCGGTAATTCTACTTCTGTTTGCGTACTAGAATCAACGAGATTGCTTGAACTACCAATAGGAGCATGTTTATGCTCTGTTTGTATGGCCAGCATTCGCTGGAAATTGCACAATGCCTATAAACCGTGTTAACCCTGAAATGGTGTGATGATGGAAGCCCTCAAACGGATCTTACCTGAGCAGCATGCAACTCATCTCGTGAGATAAGAGGACCTTCTGGTAATGTGCCAATCCTTTCATCAAAATCGTCCAAAGAGCTCAGGGACGTGAGCGGCGAAGACATCGCGGACACCGGTGGCCTATTCCCGCGTTAACGACCGTCACCAATCAATGTCACAAACATACCTTTGATCAAGATGATGATCTTTGCTGATCTTATTCCAGAAATCAAGCATGATCACTTTCTCCGGAACCCTATATCTTCGGCCATTGATAAGGATTTCATCAAGGATTAATTTCTCTGCTATCGAAGTGCCTTGCGGGTGGACGATGTCGATGTTGCCATTATTAAACTGGCGCGGTTTTGTGATGTCTATCATGGGTGGAGTTTGCTTGGGAACGCGGCGCTTGGGTTGCTGGGAGCACAGTGAATGGAAAAGTCAAACCAAAGGACTGTGAGAACTTACCAAAGCGTGATCTACGTGGTTGGGACACATCCACTTCTTATTGAACGGAGGCATAGTAACGAGAGGCGGGTCGAGACAATCTAAATGCCAGTGAAGACTGCAGTAATCGCAGGACACCATGCTTCTCCAAACTTCGGGGGTGGCACTATGAGAAGACGAGGTTGACCTTCTGGAACGCTTTGCTGGTGGAGCAGATACGTCAACAATACTGGGAAGGGTAGATGTTCCGCAACGGAAGCACAGTACGGGGATACCGTTCTTGTCTTTGAGACGGTAAGGTTCACGTTCCTCGAGCTGACCATGGCGACTATAGGAATTGAGTAACGAATGGAGACTTACGGAATTTCACTCACTTCAAGCGAGGTGGTTTGATCTCTGAGCAATCGATATAACAACCATTGGAACCAGTAGCAACTGGTTTATCGACGATGAGACCTTCGACATAAAATGGCCATGAAGAGACGTACCATCCTTGAAGAAACTTCTAACATCTTCTGGAAGCTGGAATTCCTTCGGAATGTTTGTCTGTGCTTGATGAATGAGGGGCGACATGAAGGAAGGAGGGGGTTTGATCGGTGGGTGCTGTTGTGGCATGGGATGAAATACTTGTACAAAGTCGTAGCAATGAAACAAACACACCTTCCGAATCATGCAGCCAGGGCAAAACCACCTCTCTCCGAGTTCCGGCAAGTCCATGGTCTCCATTGGTGGGTCCAAGCACCAGAGGTGAAAAGCTCGTGGGCATCCATCACAGTATACCAGAGCTCCCAATGACCGGCAGGATGAGCAGTGATCTTCGTTCAACTAAACAACACCGCGATGAGGGGTATGATCGTAAGTAAAGGGACCAAATGCGCACCAGTCCAAGTGAAGGGTCAGGAGAGAGCGAGTACGTGGCCATTGGTTCCTCCTTGATCTTTACAGAGTATTTCTCGGTCTCTTTCCCTTTCCCTTTGTCTTTTCTCGGTCTTCCTCTTCCATTTGATACAACTGGAGGAGGCAGCGGGGGCGGCAAGGGTTCATCGAGAGCGGGAGCAGACGTAGCTCGAGAAATTGAAAGCTCATCAAAGTCATGATTTATCGGAAAAGGGTCGGAGTCTGGGAGTGGGGGTATACTGGGTTGGCGGGAAGATGCTTCAGGGACGATGAGATCCGACGGAGGAATAGCACTGTTATTCAAGTTGCGAGCAGATGCACGCTGAGCCCTTCCATTTGCGGTTCTTTTTCAGGGATAAGCGGATAGCGACGTGGCAAATTTTGGAGAGGGACGAGAGTGGATCATTTTTGCAGCACGACGGTAGAGATGATTAGCGTCGGGATCAGGTAGAATACGATGACTTACCCTTTGTCGACCCTAGCACGTTTACGCCGTTGCCCTTCAGCATCAGTGGCACTGAGGGCAGTGGAAGCCATTAATCCAGAGTAGGTAGAGCCCGGATCAGATGCTGGTAGATATGACACAAAAGCTCCTGGTTTCTTTGGGTCGCGCTTGTGCGCTGCCTGCTGGACAGACAGTAGGGAAGGTGGACCTGGTAAAATTTCAGTTGAAAGAGACGGATCTGAAAGACCCTCGAGATGAGGCGGTTGCACCACCGGTACTCCAGGTAACATGTACACCGGAATGTCCGCCATGGAAGTCATAGTTCAAAAGTGAAGAGAAATTCGGGTTACAGGAGTTCGTCACAGGTTCCGCCTCTGAAAGTGAATTCGAAAGGAGCAGTTGAGGTAATGAGGGGCAATGGTTGCAGCACTCGCTGAGGGTGCTGTGACAGTGGTGGCAAGCGAGATGTGGGACGACGACTTCAACATCGCACTCAACCACAATTTTTCACAAAACTCAG